>VZUI01086158.1:0-38383 GCA_013401135.1 Cettia cetti
TTTTTTTTTTTTTTTTTTTTTTTTTTTTTTTTTTTTTTTTTTTTGTAGTTATCCAGATGTTCTACTTATTCTGATTATCCTGAGTTTCTCATCTTGTTGTCATTATCTGGGGAAGTTCTTGGCTTGACTAAAGCAAAAATTTACACTCTGTGTAGTTTTTCTGGGTGGGCATTTCCAAAGGTTTGGCGTATGTCAAAATTATTTATGTCTCCTTGTTCTAGATCTTCTAGTCCTTTGTGCAGTAAGACCAAGAGGACAAACAGTGTAGTATAATTTTTCACTCTGTGCACAGTTATCTTTTTGCATGCTGTAGTTTAAAATACAGAGGAGGTCACCTAATTTACAGTGAAGGTGGCTGCCATTTCGGGGTTGTGATTCTTTTTCTTCTTGAAACTTCTTTTCCCTCCTTAATGTGGAACAACTTATGGACTGCAAATATGACCTTGTAGGATCTGTGTGCTTGGATGAGAGGGATTTGGGAATAATTTTTGCTTGTTTTCATTGATGTGGGGGTTTTTGCCTTTAGGAATCTTATTAAAGACATACACTTGACCTAAAAATTCCTCTTGCTGTTAATAATATCTCTGCTGTAATAATATCTCTGCTGTAGAGTATTTATGACAGTGCTGCAATGTTTGCTTTGCAACCAAACTCCTGCTCTTTGGAAGATGAACATTCTATTTAAATAGTGCTGGAAGTTATTGTTTTACTAAGCTGTCCTTGGGTGTAACAAACACTGTTTAGGTGGAAAGTTAAAAGCAAAAGGTCTGAGAGGTTAGTGTTATGAATGTCTTCCTAAATGAATCCTAGGACTACAGAGTATGTTTCTTAATGCTTTAAAGAGAATTCCTAGAAATGATATCAGATTCTTAGACCATGTCCTTCAGAAACTTTGGCAAAATATTCAGATACAATATAACTTTCTACTACTGAGTGAAATTAACTGCATGCTGCTCAACAGAAACAACTAATCCTAAATTCTACCTTTGTAATTCCTAAAAAAAGTAGGCTTGCTGAAGACTTAAACGAATTCCTATTTAACTTGCTCCTCAAGTTTCCTAGATGCCTTATGTTAGATGACAACTATTTGTTTTTCTGCCAAACCCTGAGGTATCTTTAAGACTGGATTCCAAAATGTCAATGCTATTGTAGAGTATACATCGAATTTGGACAGGGGGGAGGGAGGGAGAGAGGGAAAGAGGGACTACACGAACCTAGTTTGTTTTTGAAGGATCTCACACACTCCCATGGCCTTTGGTAATAAATTGAGTTTAGCTCTCACTGATAATATTAAATAATGCTGATCTAACGTTGTCTAGACCTGTGAAGGGTTTTTTTCCTCCCCACCCCCAAAGATAAAAGTATTGTTACACTGGGTATGGATATTTATGCTTTAGCAGTACCTTGTGATATCTTCCACAGTGAAGTTTATTCAGGAGCAGACCATCCGAACCTAATCCAGTTTCTTGTTTTCAATTTGCTTGGGAGCTATTATTCTAAACTCTTCAATGTAGAAATAGTCATTGGCTTTTGCAGTGTTCTAACCTTGTCCTCTTTTTGCCTCTTTTAGTAACCTCATTTAATGAACAATGTTTCTTGCTGGGATGTGTGATGAGCCCTAGCTGCCTCCTTCTACAGTGATTATCCACACCAATTCCCTTAATGTTCATGACAGAAACAATTTTCTTTGCAGCCTCTACCTGCAGTCCAGCTTTCTTTCTCAGTTTTGTGGGCAACTGGCATCCATTCTGCTAAAAAGCAGGAGGGACAGGAGCACAGCCATGCTGCACTTCCTTTCCGCTATTTTTGGGACTCAATGACTCTTGTAGCTCCCTTCCCACTCAGCATATTCTGAGTGAGGCAACATTTAAATTTCAATCACCCTGCATATATTCCTTCTTTAATTTAATCTGTATGGCTCCTTCCTATGATGGTCAGCCAGAACAAGCAAAACCTTAATATCTTCCAGCCGAGTTCTCCAGAGTAATCCAGGGTGTTACAAAGCTGTTCCTGCACAATTCTCTGGTGATTGCTATCAAACCCAACTTTAACTGGGCCTCCCCAAGGGTTATTTTCTCTGAAGGCTGCTACGCAGTAAGGATGTACCAAATTAATCATAGTGCTACAGGACTACCTAGGCATATGGAAAGCCTTTGGGTAGTGTTTGGGTTGGTTTTGCACAGGGCACAGTTCTGTGCTGAGCTCCTGAGCCATTTGTGCTGTGCCCCTCATTTGGGGCTCACTTGTATCTTGATGTCTGAATAGGACTGATCTCGTGAGCTGGTACCGGTGTATGGAACACCTTCCAAAACAACTTACCCGATACAGCCTGGTGGTTTTCAAGAACATTTTCTGCTACAATCTGAAATGCATCTGTAGTGCAGAGTTTACCTCTAGTTTTATTCTGATATCCTTTTTTCTAGGGTAAACCTCACATATCTTGTGGTTTACTGAGCATAAATGCCTTGGCCATATCAGCACAGGGAAGTGCTGCTCTGATTTATTTATACTGTGGTAGTGAGTTTGGAATTGTTTTTAGCTCTCCACGGGGCCCTAATTGTAAGAATAGATGAAAATGCAAATGTTCTCATTCAAAACAGCAGTAAATATGTTTTTAACTTCTTAACTCAAATGGAACTTAATTAGGGTGGACATGTATTTACTGCTGGCCTGGCCTGAGGTCAGTGAGACCTGGCACTGTCAAGTTTAGTTTTTGATTTGGTTGCTACAAAATGATTTATGTAAGTAAAAGAAAAACTTGTTTTTGTCTGGAGTCCTAGGCCTCTCGATGCTCTGTGATTAGTATCTTGGGAGCATGGTTTTCAGTACATTCTACAGGATTTGGTTATAAATCTCTGTCCTTGTACACTTCTTCAAACTACCCTGATAGGTGCAAACTTCTGCTTGCACACACCTCCTCTGTTTGAGAGAGGTTGCAGCTACTCTTAACTGATTGCAGTCAAGTGAATGCTAGAAATATGCCCCAGGAGCATCCAAGCTTTTTCAAAGTTCAGGAATACTCCTAAGCACATCTAGGGCTTTGTGGGGGAGAACCTGTGAAGCTCAGGTTCTGACCCAAATGCTTGGAAAGAGCAGACAGCAGCTGGGAGCCCTGTAATAAATGCTGGGGACAAAGAGATTCCCGGTCAAAGCCGTGTGGAGCTCGCTGGTAAAGACTGTAGCTGCTCATCAGGCTGCTTCAATATGCTGGAATCCCACCCTCATCCATGAAACAGAACATTTGCTTCCAGGAAAGAAAGCCTGTGAGGGGAAAGCAGAGTTTGTCTGTGCCCTTGATGAGGGAGCTGATCTTGTTACGCTGTGGTTTGTCCAGAGCTCAAGCCTTGTTCTCCGAGGGTGGCATTTTCCTTATTTATTTGTTCTTTGTTTAGCCTTGCATTTTTACGTGCTGGCTTCAGGTCAGTCCCTGCTCAGCCAGCAGCTGCACTGGCCAATTCAGAGTCACTAAGCTCAACTAAAATGTTAGTTTGTCTGTTGGTCCCTAGGTTTCCCAGGATTTCCAGCAGTAAATCTGGAAAACACATCTAACCTTGCTGAAGCATTCTCCAGCCTTTCTGAGGTGAGGGATTGTGTGGTGGCCATTGTGATTTGTGTGTAGCAGTGGAGTTCCTGGGACACAAACCAGTGATTAGGGGCTGTGTGATTTGGGGGGCAAGAGGAGAGGTTGTTTGCTGTTTCTGGGTTAGGGAAGGAAGGCAGTTAAACTTTGTATTAATGAACTGACTAGAGGAAACAGACCCAAATCCAAAAATCCTGCCAAATATTAACTTTTTGTTGATGGTAGAATTTGTTCAGTTTATACACCTGCTATAGAAGTGCTTTTTATCAGAACCTGGCACATTTCCAGAAATGAATATAAGCCTCTGGCCAATAATAGAAAGAATATTAGAGAAACAAAAACAAAATCACAAGCAAGTCTGTCCGTAATGACTTATTCACATTTTCACCCACATGGAAAGCAAATGTTTTGATTAATTTGCTGAAAGTTTACTTCTCTTGTTTTCTTTAACATTTTTCTTTATTATTGGATTTACATTCTAAGACAAATAGTCTGCTATATATTTAGATATATTGTTTAGTTTATAACAGTATAATTGGAAAGAAAGATGAAATTGAAGATAGCTACTGAGATACAGTAAATTAAAGTTTATCAGATTTGTTTTCAGATCCCTGCCGTCCTTTAACTTTGAAACATGGAAAACCAAAATTTCATCATATTATTTGTTTCTTTGATGTAGAGATGGAGGAGCTGACAGAAAGGTCGATGATGGCTGAGTAAACTTAAAAAAAAAAAAAAAAAAAGAAATACTGGTGATTCCTTAAGATGGAAGGAAAGGGCATCTGTCCTGCTGTTAAACAATAGCTTCTGTCCATAGATATGGTATAGGATGGAAGAATTTGGCTCCAGAATGGTCTTGCCAAATAAACCCAAAGGGCATTTGAGGTGTTTGCCATCACTCCTTGTAAAATTGGACTCCCTTTCAGAGATGGTGCAGAAATTTGGGAAGGTTCTGTGCAGAAGCAACTGGATAGATATTCCTTGCTAGGCTTTTTAAATTTATGTGTTCTGAACTGCTGGATCTACTTTGGAACAGAGGAAGATCTTAAAGCGGTATTACTTGAGATTTTAAGAGCTGTTTCCACACAATCTGTGCAGTTGTGTGTTTCCTATGCTAGAATGAGCACGGTGACTGTTGGGTGCTTGCCTTTGGAAAGAGGCACAAGGCATCCAGGCTCACCTCTGCTGCCCAGGACAGGCTGGGCAATCCCCACCACCCGCTCGCATCCACCGGAAGTGGCGCTAATTTATTTAAATGAACGGCGCATCTGACTCTCCTGTTCGCTGTCGGAAAAGCTGGATCCTATTTTCCATGGCCTCACTCCTCCTTCCACCCCCACTCTCTCCTCCTTCCCCCAGAGGACAGCGCTGCCATACGGCAGAGCAATCACTGGAAGTGGCCAGTTCAGGACAACTGGAAAGGAATTTGAGCCATTACTGGAATCCTAATCTCAGACTCTTCTAGAAAAGAGCTTAACAGCTTTTTGCTTGTCCTCTTGGGTCTGATGTTTGACAGGAAATGAGTTTGAAGGGTTCAGGAGCAGGTCACAGAACTCGCCTTGCTGCCAGCTGCTCTGCCGACCTTAACAGTGTGTTTGCAGAAACCTGATACACTTGCTTATTATTAAAGCCGTTTCTCTGAGAAAAGTTACTTCCAAAGCCAGGTCCTACCAGACGTATTTCTAGAGTATTGCATCCTCGCCTCTCTGAATTCTTCTCCACTGACACTTGCTATGACCTAAGACTCCAGCCATGTGAAAAATGCTGTTTTGTAATTCAAGGCAGAGTGAACAATTGTGTTTGCAGGCATGTTTATGTTTGTCTTTTGCAGCTCTTACTTTGTTTGTCCTTTATGTGCCCATCTGTGAGATCGCAAAGAAACTCAGATGGTTCTCCAATCTTGCATAATTAATAAAATACCTCATGGACTTCATAAAATACCCCAAATCTGTTCTCAAGAAAGCAATTGTAATGGATGGACTGACTGTTTCCTGTGTAGCAGCTGAAAAGTATATTCCCAAGCAAATTTAAAAATAAAGCAACCTCCATGCTTTCTTGGAATCCTATTGGCAAGTCGGTGTTGTTCAGACTAGTACAAAGTTCAAATAGGCCATGGAGACTGATGGCATGTCCCTCTTTCTTCACTATGTTTCTGATTTAGAAATCACTTTCCAAATTAAAAATATCAGAGCAGACAGACCAGATCAGGAGAGCGGGGATGCTCAGTAACGGAGTTGTGTTGGCAGGAATATTGCAAATAAAAAGCTGCAGCAGAAGTACTTTTGATCACCTGCTTTGAGAGTGCTGCATCTTCCCAAGAGAACAGTTCTGCAGCTTTGTGTGTTTCTTTGTAGGAGGAATGTCCAGGGAATAATCCTTGCACAGAGCCTCTAGTTCCAACCCAGCAGGCTTGCTTTTCCCCTCCTCTTCCTCCTGCCCAAGAAGGTTAGGTGTTGTTGCAAAAATACTTAAGGAGATACAACTAAAACAACCCAAAAAGAGGTAAGACTAACTGGCTATATGACTGCATTTTTTAGTCTCTTTTTATTTCTTTCTTATGTCTTCACTTCTGTAGGAATTTGGCTCCTCTGCAGCTTCTGCTGCTTTAATATATTGGTCAGTTTGCACTTCAGTTCAGCCTTCTCAAATGTCTGCTGTCTTTCCAGAATCAGAGTGTCCTGGAAAACAAAATGTGTGCAAATACACTGACAAAAACCAGACACATAGAATACACAATTGTACCATTATTTGACTTCTTAGTTCAACTGGTGAAAGGTCTTCCAGAAATCTTGAACAACAACTGAAAATGGACTTGGAAGCTCCAAAGACCTATCACTCATGGCTAACAACTCCTTCAGCCCTAATAATTTGTGGTTTCTGCCCCAGTTTGAAAATTATTGTGCAGGCCAGCCCACTGTTAATGCAGAGCTCAGTAGTAAACCTCTGATTCAATGGTGTGATTGCCAGACTTGGTAGCACTGAGCAAAAATAAGATACACTGTTTGCTCCAGCACTACATATGTACAGCACTCTCCAGAATGGAAAAGCCAGGAATTAATAACAAATAAGATTCTTACTCAAAATGTTTCTGGTCTCCTTGTCTTCCTTAGGGGTTCTTAAGAGTCCTGCTGCCTGTCCTTAGCTGCACTATTTGAGAGGAACTACTTCTGTCTTAACAGGAGCTCTCACTTAACAAAAGAGTGGAAACACAGCAAAACTTTTCCATTACTTTCTAGTGCAGTGACTGCTGGGAGTATGGCCAAGTAGAACTGGTCATGAATGCACAAATGATGCCAGTTCAAGGAGATGAAATTCATTGCTCAGGACCTCCCCCTCATAGCATACAGTCAGGGTTTTCTGGGTAAGGGCTGGAAAGGGGCAGGGGGGAAGAAACTTGAGCTTCTGTCCTTTTCTGTGGTGTAACAAGAGTTTGGGATGCTGTCAGTGCATCAGGAGAGGTGTACTTAGAACGTGCAAGATGAGAAGATTTTGGGCTGTGTGGGTAGGGATTAGGCACCCTGATAGTGGAGTAAGTGCACACATGACATGCCTCAAGAAACCAGATCTGTTCATTGTTCTTCTGGATGAGATGGAACCCGAGACCAGCCTTAGCAGCAGGAGTCAGTACTAACTTTAGTGTTAAAAGGATTTTTTTTTCCCTTTTTTAATTGCAGAAAGAGACCTTGCTAAGATAGACCTAATTAAATTATTTCCTTCTATAAGCATCATTATTTCTAGGACCTGTCTTGAGTACAGACATGGGAGGCATTTTGTACTCCACGTTCATTATGAATATTTTAGGTTATGTAGACATGAAAACATCTGTTAGTACAACAATGATGGAGTTGTACAATATCTCTGTCGTAGGGCTGGATATATCTGGAGGAGCACCTGTTCCAAAGAAGATAAATGTTTATTTTCCAAAATAACAAAATCATCAAAATTATCTTAATTAATTTTGATGACGACAAGAAGTTAGTTCAGTCCTGGAGAGGTTAAAGCCAGGAATGTTTGTCAAGGAGCTTCAGAGCACAGCAAGCTCCTGACCCAATGAAGTCACCTGCATGAACTGCTGAACATTTCTTCACTGCACATGGTGTGGCTCTGGGAGATTCTTTTGCTTATGTTTTTGTGGGTTTGTTTTCTTAAAGAAGAACATTCCATTTTGCTATAATGGAAGCTGAGAAACCAGTATTTTTCTTGACTCAGCCTTTGTTTCAGAAAGTTCCTATCAGAAAGAAAAAAAAAAAAAACCAAAAAACAAAAAACAAAAAAAAAAAAAAAAAAAAACCAAAGCAAAAACGTGACCCAAAAGATAATGACTGCAAGAACCATTAGTTTCCTCCTTCTGGACAGAGGCCTGAATAAAAAATTTGCTTGTAAAATCAGAATTTTAGGGAAAACTCCAACTTAAAGAGTCATCATTGACTCACAAGCCAAACTGTAAATGATTAATTAGGAGCAGTATAAGACAAATCTGCACATGGATTCTCCCATTTTTGTCATGTGCTATTAGCTTTTCACATTTGCAGGTTTTCCTCACTGTTATAAAAGAAATAACACAAAAATTCAAGGAAAGAATGAGCCTGGCTGCACACAGTGAAAGTTCAAATGTGCAAGTTCAAATATGCAGGTTCACTGGGCTGGAGAGAAGGAGCAGAGAGCAGCATTACTTTCTTTTATCACCTCTAGTCATCCTGGGCATGCTAGCAGTAAATGGGTGGAAAAAATGTTGAAAACAAATGTTGTTTTCTTAAATTGATGCTATGCACAGCAATTCACCTTTGTGTGCTGTGGCTAGATGCATCGAGTTTTAACTGCCTCGTTGGTGTCTGTAACTACCTTAAAGGGAAGTGCTGATTAAATATAGATATTTTTCTGAAACATACTTGATCCTACATGCACAGCCGCTTTAGGAATCATCTCGTGGCCTGATGGAAAAAAATCCAGTGGACCTGGAGTGAGATTCATTTAATTGACTTCAATAAGCTCTGGATCAGACTCACGGGGAGTGAAGAATGACTTTCCCCTGATCTCTTGAATTCTTCTCCTCTCCTGTTCCAAAGCAATTACAAAACTGGTGAAATGGAAGGAATGGTTTCTCCTGGTCTCGTGTTCTTCATCAGTCTTCAGGTTTATTTTAGGCTATTAATCGCCCTAATCATGGATGTTTTCTTGTTTTTGTCTTACAGTGTTTAGCTGCAGAAGGCCATGTTTACTGCCTTTCTGCAGCTGCTGTTGTGCTGAGATTGTTTATCTGCATAGTGCCTGTCTGCTGTGGCTTCTTAGGCATTTCACAATCTGAGAAGCTCCAAACTCTTCAGTAGTTGATAAGAGAACCGAAGCATAATGTTCTCAGAAACAAAATCTAGCAGACTGAAAAAGCTGAGGGTTTTTTTTCTCCTTTTGCAAAAGCATTTCTGAGGGCCGACATAATAAAAACCATTTTTTGTGCCTGTGCTCTCTTGTGGTGCTGCATGTCCCACTCCACTGCTGCCAGAGCACAGCTGTGTGTAGCCAACATTTTGTTGAAGGTTTTGCATGAGGCTGGCAACAAGATACAGTGGTTTTGTACAGTTGACTTCTACATCCACAACCACTGTGCAGGGAATGCTGCAGATCACTACAACTGTCCATCATTGCAGTGTAACCAAGGAAGTGTTGGGCTCTTGAGCCAGGCTTCCCCAGACATGTTGCCACTGCTGTGTAAAATCCTGGGACTTTACATATTGTGTTTTGTGGCATCCAATTGGAAGAAGATGGAATTTTGAGGCTTGGAGTGAAATTTAAATTCCCATGATTCTTCTTGCCCTCACATCCCTCTTGTTTTTTGCAACCGAGCCAGCACCAGTTTAAAAACATTGGCAAGCACCGAGATGTTCGTGGTGATGAATATAAACAGGCTGTTGCAAGCATGTCTGCAGACATGCAAAGTTGTCAAGACCAGGGCAATAAGAGCAGCCAAGGAGGAGTCTGGCACCAGGCACACAGGATATCACCCCTGCCCCTACCAGACAGCCTTGCTCCGTGGAGTGTGGTCCATCTGGACAGTGATGCTGGCAGCAGGTTTGTTTTGTAGATCTGGGATTGCAAATGGGTAAAATCCCTTGTGACCAAAGCCCTCTGCAGGGCTGAGCAATCCACAATAGGTACTTGTGAGTCTGTCCATTTGGGAGCCCCTAGGTTGGTTGATTTGGATGACTCTATTTGCTGACACTTGGAGCCTCTGGAGTAATTCCATAAAAAAGGGTCCACAAAGCCTGCCCAGCTGAAGGTTCATCTGTATTAAGGCAAGAGAGTTTTGAAAAGCTCCTTGTGCCAGACTTTCCCCAGCCACTCTTGTCCTTGCAGCCTCTGGCTGTGTCCCTCACTGCCACTGCAGAGGAGAGCCTCATTTGTGTGCCTGTTGTCTCCATGTCAGGCACGTCACCACCGAGCCCTGGTGTGACTGCAGGAACTCTTCTGCACCACTTGTCACGAAAGGAAGGGCTGCAGCCTTACGGGACATGTGGAAAGGGGGCTGATAACCTTGGAGGCAGACTTGCCCTTATTCCAGCCACTAAACAAATGCTGCCACGCTAGGCTGTAGTCATTTGTGCTCCTGCTTTGAGGATTAGGAGTGCCCATGGGAAAATGCATTGTGCTTTGTTTGGAACCCATCCTGCATGTTGAGGTTGTGATGTATAGCCCCCATCCTCCCCTGAAGTGTGTGGCTGGAGTGGTGAACATGCAGAAATGCTTTGTATGGGGGAGAGTCCAAGCTTTGTACAGAAAGCGGAGATTTCTAACAATAAACACATTTTGTGTGGGAGTGTGGTGAGTTGTTTGTTTGCTTGATTGTTCACGGGTATTTAAAACAATTTTCGGTAAAAGATCTTAAGTATTTGTCCTCAGTGCACACTGAGGTCATTGAATGCTTGAGACAGGCTCTCCTATGGGTGGGATTCAGGAGAAGGTGCTCTCCCAGTGCTCAGAACTTCCTTTGCCATCACTTCATGCAGAAATGAATGCTGGTGGGTGCAGGGTGCCCCAGAAACGTGTGGGTGCATAAGCAGGGGTTTGCAGAGGATGACAACAGTCTGGCATCTGTGGTGACTCTTAGAGCCTGAGTCCCTGTCTGGGTCAAGCAGTCTGACTCTTCAACCTCTGCAGCAGCTGCATCTGCAAGGCCACTTCTCTGTCCCCTGTTTTCATTTCAGGAACCCTTTCCTCCACTGCTCTGTCTCTTTATTTGCCTCCTGGGATGCCTTTGCAAGCATTTTGAGCATTTCGAGCATGTGGTCATCTCTGGAGCTCTTCTTTTTGCTACGTAGATTGGACAAGTATTTGCTTAACGACAATAGCAGCCCTGTCCTTAGTTGCCATGAGTTGTCAGCTGTTGGGGGGGAAGGAGAAAATGAGCTATTGTAAGAATGATTCTTTCATGCCAACTGGAACAAAGAGCTTGGGTTGCTCCCCCTTCCCCCTTTGTTTTAGCATTCTGGTTCTTCCCAGTCTTGGAGTCAGCAAGACATTTTCAAAATGTTTTTGCCTTTAAAGAATGAGGGGCATCAGTCTACCTTGACGAGAGGAGTTTAGTAAAATTCAGTGCAACTCAGACTAATGTCTGTATCTGTTCTTACAGAACTGGCTGTGGCAAAAGGAAAACAGCTGTGCCTGCAGAGGCATGGTGGTGTTTGTTTGCACATCGGTACTGGCTGTCCCCACTTCAGCAGGTATCTCTTTCCCAAAAGGCGTGGGACAAACAGAGCTTTTGCTCTGGAGTGGGAGGACACCCCTGGCTCTGAATGGTACTGCCGGTTACCAGTCTCCAAGAGAACTGCACCGCTGTGCAATTCTCTTCCCTAAATTAGATTTCCATAAGGTTGCTTTTATTGTTTGGTTCCCTTACCTTTCCCAACAACTGCAGTCATCATGAATTACACAACAGTGAAGTGACCCAATAGCCCAGAGAGAGGCATGTGAAACCCTGCTCGTGCCTTGAATCATTTGTATTTTTGCAGTCTCTGGCTGGTTTTTTTTCCCTAATCCTCAGCTCCTGCTTCACCACTGCAGTTAGAGCTTGTCTTCCTGCCCAGTTATTGCAGTGCTGCAACCCTCAGTTAGGTGGCCGTGGAGGGTGGGGGCAGAGGGAGTGTTAAAGGGAAGGTGGTGTAAGCAGCTGGATGGTACCGCATCTGAGCGGGTGAAGTGGTCACTCTCATCATTAGGAGGACTCCAGAGAGCCTGTACTTTTTCCAGCCTGGCCTCTGCTTGGAGCAAGTTAGTTAAAACAGAGGGTGAAGGAGAGTGTAGATGAAGAGCTGAAACAAGGCTGCCTTAGGGACACAGCTGGTAAGGCAAGAGGACTCTGACAGAGCTGAAACATTCCCATTTTGAGCTCTGTGTGATCAGCACCTCTACTCTGGCTGAACGTACTGAGGGTTTCACTGCTGCATTGGTCCTGTTTGGCTCCCTGATTACCTGCAGCAGGGACAGAGGGGCCCACAAAGGGCTGTGGTGGGTTTTACTGGAGGTATATCCCAGTTCAGGAAGCTTTGGGTTTCTGTGAGCACTGGGGTCACCCTGGGCTCTGTTTTGTCCTGCTGGCACTGTCATCAGGGTGTCTGCTTTTGTGCATTTGTTCCTCACAGTGGTTGGTGCCTAGCAAAAGTCACACAGGTTTTTGGGGTGGGAACCAGCCTCTGGCTTCACTGCAAGAAAACTGAACTCTCATCTTGCGCACAACTGTGAGAAAGCTCATCAGTAGCAGCGGCAGAATTTGAACTCACAAACAGCTTTTGAGTGTTTGACATGTTTGTTATATTTCTTTGGGGTTTGTTTTTATCTAAAGAGAAAGTGCATGGTAAATTACAGCTACAGGTAAGTCCTTACACGTGATACAGTGTAGGTCATACAGTCTGCTGATAGAATCCTGGCATGAGGTTATGCTGAGGATTTGTCAGAGACTCATCTTAGTTTAGACTTTATCCATGATAGGTTTAGGTCTGATTCCTAAAACTGTAACTTGTACAGGTCATCCTTTCCCTCCCTGAAACCTCATTAAATGTATACTTTAATAAATTCTTTATGTTTCTGATACAGTTGACTGACCCCTAGTGCTTAATGGAATTTAACAGGAGAGCTGGAGCTGCAGTGGGTGATGGATATCATCAAACTCCAGGACAGCTTTCGAGATGCATCAAATGTGAACTCAAAATGTGTGCACGTACGAGGGACAAACGGACTCCAGCAATAAAAACACTTCCCTAATGCCATATGAGTTAGTAGGTCACAAGAGCATTAATCAATAGGTTTACTCCAGGAATTATTCTGAGGCTGGAGGGCAATCCAATCATCAGAAGGATATTGGTGCTGCCAGAAACAAAGCTGCAAACACCATAGGAATTCGAGAAAATGCATTCAATGCTGTATTTGTAATGGATTTGCATATTTGTATAACTGCAGAGTGAATTAATTGAATTCCCACTGCTTACAACACAAGGAAATCTGGGAAGATAATATTTTCCACTGATGGTGATAATAAATGTGATCTGTATTAAGTAGTTAAAAATTATTTGAGCCAAAATTCCATAAAAATTGGCAAGTCATGTATGGGCAGTTTTTCCTGAAAACTGGCAAGAAAGTAAGCTCAAGGAGTGTTGATGGAAATCTGCATGTTTATCTATGCTCCTAATGCTGTTGGAAAAAGCCAAGAGGTTTTATACTGGCTTAGGAAAAAATATGTAAAATTATGAAACCCTACAGGAAACAAAAATTATTTCCCCACCACCTTTACATTGCTCAATGCAGCTGCTGCTCCACCCACCTCATTATTGAGGCCAGGGGGCACGACCACTTTGTCACCCCCTGGCCTCCTTCGTGCCAGGGCTGGGCCAGGGGGGCTCTGGTTGCCTCTGTTCTGCCCTGCCAGACCCTGGCACCTGGGAATACCTCCTCAAGGACTCTCTAGATGCTTTTGAGTTGAAAGGCAGGGATATTCCTTCCAAACTCCTGTGGGGATTCTTGGTATGTCCAAAACAAGGTATTTTCCCCTCATTGTTTGAAAGGCGAAGCTTTCAAAACCTTGTCTGTATTTATGTGGATATATAATCAAAAGTATCTCTTTATATATGTAGCAATATGCATCTGTAAAACAAAGATATCTCTGACCATACATATTTAGAGACAAGATTGAAGCCAAATCTACCTTTTAAGCCCCAGACTGCTCCAGTTCCTTTGTAGTCGGCAGACAGGCAGCAGAGCCAGCTGCAGAGATAAGAGCCAGTTCCCCCTTGGGCAGGGTGATTAAACCCTCCTGATCTGAACTCCCAGCCCTTCTGCTCCAGATCTGAGCCTGGTGGCACAAGCCAGTCTGTAGCACCAGTGTAGATAGCTGAACCACTCCAGCAATCACAGCTGAGCCCTGGAAAATGGAAGGGTTGAGTCACATGAGGGAGATGAAAGCCAACATTAAGTGCTGTGATTATTCTATCAAAATGAGTGCTATAAACATGCAGTTAAAAAAAAATCCCTAGCTAAACAATGCCATCAGGCGACATTAACTGGTGACACTTTCTAATCTGGGATTCTGAACTAGCTGGCTTTGTGTAAGCTTTGCTTTGCTTTGCAGCAAATGGGAGTAGAGGGGTAGCTGTGCTTGCCAGGCGGGGCCCACTGAGGTTCAGAGCCCAAAAGAGGGTGGTTTGGGGACCTTGATGGTCTCCTTTCTGTGTTGCTTGGGATGGTAGTTTGAAACTTGTTAGTGCCTTTCTGCACACACTGCACTTCCATGGCTTGAGCTGTGCTGTCACTGTAACAGGCAGAGCTACTCCTGGGCAAATTCAGGAGCCCACCTTGGTTTGGGTCAGCAGCCGTGGCTTGCACAGTTTCAGCCACTACAAAGCCAAAAGTCCAATTACTGCAGTGCTTTGATGGGTGGAGGAAACCCACTCCTTTGCTGTGGTGGCTGCACTTGCAGCTGCTGCATGGCTCTCCTGGCAGCTCCAGCAGCTGGAGCCCTGCTCTGCAGGAAAAGTCTATTTGTAACCAGAGACACTGGCTGTCCCTTTCAAAGAGCTCCAGAAGAGCAAAGGAGAGGTTTTTTTCACACCACTGACTCTCTCCAGGAGACCAGGAGAGTTAAACCCTTAAAAGTCCTTTTAAGTGTCAGGATGATGTAAGGTACCTGTGTCCCACCCTTCTTGGGTGTTCTTGGCTCCACTGTCCTTGACCTCAGTAATTTCAGTACTATTTGTTTTGAGTAATTTTGGTTTTGCTGCTGCATGTCCCTATGAATAAGAAACAATGTTTCTATTGGCAGCACTCAGTTCTCCATCCACCCATATCTCCTTCTCAAGTGCAATAAAAGTCTCTGACCTTTCCAATGAGTTTGCACTTTGTCACCCAAGTGGACTGAGAGCAACATCCCATCCTTTGGATGTTTATGTGTCCATACCAATGGCAGAAGGCACAAGGTTTGTGTCTAGGCTTTGAAGGTACCTCAGGATCTGGATTTGGAGGTTTGGTTGATGACACTTGTGAATCCAGCTCCAACTTCTGTAAATTGAGAGTTGACTGTGTGAAGTCACTGGGAGCTCAGCCATGCTTATTTGGGCATGACAGCTTCACACTCATAATTTCCTGGGTTTGAGATTCAGTGTTTCTATCCCAACCAACTTTAAGTAGGGAGAAGCAGATTATTAATAAGGTTAGCTCTCCAGGGCTTGGTGTTTTTTTCTTTGCATGTTGCCATTTCTGGGAACTCCACATTGCAAAGCTTTGGACCAAAGGTCTTCTCAGGTTTTAAAAAGCTAGAAGGGTTCCTGCAAGTCCGTGGGAGGCATCCTTCTGGCTCCTCATGTGCTTGGCTGCAGTCTTCAAGCCTCCTGGGGAACGAGTGTGAATCCAGTCTTCTGCATGCAGTGTCAGAATTCCTGCTAGCTTTAAAGCCAAGGGGGTTTTAAATGGCTAAAATGTTTTCTGCTTTAGAAGAATGAATCTCCCAAGAAGGATGTCTACTGCAAATGAGAGGACTGCACTTCCCATAAGCACCTCCAAAATTTGATGCTAGATCTGTAAGCACACCCTATCAAGTTCTGAGCTATAAGAAAATATCTCTGAGTTCAGATTTCAAGACCATTTGTTCACTATAGTTTGTTTATGCTTCACTGAAATATTGGATTGCTAAATTCATAACGTCTGCTGATGCTGCTGGCTGCAAAAGGTAGAAGCTGGCACTTACTAGGGGTGTGAATAGACATGCTGGATGACTTTGTGGGATGCCCAGTTTATTTTTCTTTGATACTGCTCGGCTGACATGGTTTTCATCTTGCAATGCTCCTGGAACCAAAAGCAAGACCAACCCTTGCATCTCCCTCACTCCTCCTTCATGGCCTAGAAAGGGAAGTGTAGTGCTGCTGTTCATAGAGGAGCACAGCTCTGTGGTGACAGGGCTGCATGGGGACTAAAGGACCTCCTGGGACCCAGTGTCTGCCCTGTGGCATCTTCAGTTCCAGGCTCTGGTTTCCTTTTCCTAGATGGGATACTCCCGGTCCATGCTAGAGTAGCTGCTTCTTGGTGCATGACTGTAGCAAGATAATTATCTTCTAATGTAAGATTCCTGCTTGGGCTGTGCCCTGAACATAGATTGTTATTATTCCAGAACAGAAAAGTATGTATGAAGTATATGCCTCTACAGTGTATATAACAAACATATGTACCTGAACAGAAAAGTACTGATGCTGTTTGCAAGTGGAATGAAGTGAGGCTGGAGGACTTGCTTTGTTGTTGTATGCTTACCTGGGTCTTGTTTCCTTTTTTTTCCTCCCCTTAAGAAAGGCAGTAAGAGCCTATATTAGAGAAAAGAACCCTCTGAACTTCTTGTCAGGGTCACATAGTGGTTTCATGATAAAAAAGGAATGTGTATCCTTGAGCAGACCATGACTTGCTTGACCTGGTGAAATATTAGGGCCTGTGATCCCATGAGAATCAGACAAAATGTGGAGTTTGGACTTATTCCTATGCATCCACATTATTTTGGTTAGATGTTCCCCTCACAGTGCTGATGCTTCTATGTGATCCTGCACAAATCCCTGAATTTCTCTAGTTCTTCACCCTTCTGCTCGGTGAAATACGGAAAAGGTTCATTTGTTCCTTCTTTACAGGGTTAAAGAGTGGCTGGTGTGCAGAGTGTGGTGTGATGCCCTGATGAAAGCTGTCGTGTAAACTCTGATAATGCAGCATGCCCACACTGAAAAGCATGCAGTCTGGAGAGCTAGACATGCTCTCTTCTCACTTGCAGAGAAGACAAGCCTTTCAACATGTTTTGTTTTTGGATTTTGATCTTTAACCTTGATTCTTATGATGGTTGGAAGAGGGAGAGGGTTGTCAAGTGTCCTTCTGGTAGAGATTAACCAGACCAGGAGCAGTGGAGCAGCTGGGGGGGATCCCAGCTCTTTCCTGCACAGCACACCTAGCCCAAGAGTAAAGCCTGTGTCATGTCAACAAGAAAAGATCTGCCTCCACTTGGCAACAAAGTCTGTAACACTAAATTTGCTTTCTTGCTGTTCTTTCTCTGTGCATTGCTGGTATTTTCTTCACCTTCCTGTGACAGTTCTCTTGTCTAGGCACAAGGGGGAGGGGGGGGGTGGTCACCACTGTGTTCTCTTAACAAACTGGAAATGAGGAAATGATGCTAAAAGTTCATCCTTTAACAGCACTTTAAAATCCTTCTTTACCCCCTTGTGAGAGGTGAGAAAATGATGTGGAGACATTTTGGGGTTTTGTTTTGACCTTGATTTGCCAAGGTGTAGAAACTACATGAAGCAGCCCAGGATTTTAGTTTCATTTGTTCTGTGCTCTGGTTTCATCACTTCGGAAAAGTAAACAATGCACAGAGTATCTTGTTGCAACATCTTCCAATAAGAGCAGCATAAAATCGCCCTGGCTACGTGACTCTCTTAGATCCCTGCTGCCTGTAATATTCCTTCTGATGAAGTAATTCAGAAGTGCATGGGCAAATCAAGAGGTTCTGGATCTCTCCCAATGCCATACTGGCATCTACCGTAGGTAGCACTAAGCCTTGGCCCCCTTTCTGCAGTGGTCACCTGCACTCCTGCAGCTGGAATGTCAGTATAGGATTTGGGAAGCAGCTGATACCTTTGTAACACTGGGGGACGGGCTGCTCTGCTCCTTGGCTTGCCCCAGGGGAAGGACAGGATGCACAGGCAGAGTCCATCCCTCCAAGGCTGGCTCCTGGATGTGCAGAGGAATGATGGTCCCCAGGCATGCTGTGAATGATTTGTACCTACATCCCCCAAAAGGCTCTTTCTTGGTGAGGTTTTGCATGTGTCTGAGCAATTTCCTGGGCAAAGCCAGTCAGCTGTAAATCTAGCATGTTGCCTTTTCACCAACAGTGCTACAGTCATAAACAAGTGACAGTCCTCACAATTAATGCCAGCACATGACTGGCCTCCTTCACTCTAAAATAAGTAATTCCATGGTCTAGTGAGGGCGAATATGAGGAAAGAGATTCCGAAATACCGAGTACTTGAGGGAATTAGCAAAAAATGCAAACGTTTGTCTTTCAGGTTAATAGCCCATGTGAATGCTGTCATTCCGCCCCTGGGAACCTGTGGGTTGGCATCAAGGCTGTCTCTGAGCGTGTTGAGAGGAGTTAAAGTATTATTAATATGGGCCACATTCCATGGATGTGCAGCTCTGAGGTGCTGAGGACACTCTCGTTAAAATCCTGGCAGATCTTCACAAGCATCTTCCGTGCTTTTGGCCGGAGGGAGGTGCTCCTTTATGAGCTGCATTAGTCAGGAAAAAAGGGGAAGGTTTCAAAACAAAACCAAAGTTCGAATTCTGAAAAAAAAAACCCAAAACTTCTTAAACTAGGATACTATACTAGGATACTGTTCTGGGGCATGTAGTTGCAGGCACGTGCAAAGGCAAAGTGAGTGTTGGGGAAGGTGTAAGCTTTGCTGAGAAGGGAGCTCTCAAGCTTCCTGCATGGTTGACAAGTACTGACTCCTTTGTTAAAGATCTGAACACTGCCAAGAGGTTTTCCAGCTGAAGTGGACATGTTCCTACTACTGAGATAAAACAGCTTACTTAACTTCAATGTACTTGCAGAAAGTATCTGAATTTTTTTACTCTAAAAGCCTTTTCACCATGGAAGTGAATGGAATGTGTAGGACTTATGACTAATGGTGACTAATGGCAAGAAACTTCAGAGTAAAATGAGGGCATCACACAGTCACAAGTCTGTTCCTCAGCACCTGGCCTACCCAGAAGGCTGCTCAGGGGGTATCTCTTTGGTTGCAGCTGCATGAGGAACCTGCTGAGAAGTGTTCATGTGACAGGTTCCAGTTCTGCCTATTCTGCAGTGGGGGGAGCAGTGTCCTGTGCAGTCCTGCCAGTCCCCCTCCTGCCAGCACAAGTTGAACATTCATACAGATGGATGTTAGTCCTCTGGAAAGGGAACAGACAGGACAGCAATTGAGAAAGCATTGTCCAGTTACACTAGAGCTTTATCTCTGTTGTATATTTATTTTTAGCAGGAGTGATGGAGGCTGGGTTAAATAAGAGCATGCTTAAAGTTCCTCTGTGCTTTGTAGTAAGTGCTTCCAACGCCAGCTCTCATGTATGGAAAAAGAAGTCCAAATAAAATGTAATTATAGCATAGAGTTAGCTTTTCTCCCCACTTCAAAGCTTGGAATCTGATTGTGTTTACAGTTTGTAAAAATCTGTAACATTGTCAGGCTTGGTGAAGCAATACCCATTTTCTGTGTAGCTGAGGACCTTCATTCCTCACTGTTTTCTTCAGAGGAGAGAATTGCTGACCACTGTCAGGTCTGTAAAGACACAAGTGGTCCTTGGAGTGGTCACCAGTTCAGGCAGGGCTGAAGCTTGAATATTGCTGTGGGTTTTATGCCAAAACTTCCTGGTGGTGACAGGGACAGCAGCTGAACCTGTGGCTCTGCCCTGCTGTGGTGATAGCCCTGCTTCCAGCAGGAGGCTGGGCTCAGTGACACCCCCTGGAGCTGTGTTTTGTGGCAGTCCTTGGAGGTCACTCTGAGGTGAAATGCAGAACCCAGCAGTCAGGGTGCAGAAAAGAAGGAATAATTACAATAGCACCAGGCCACAAAGGGGCATTGAGGGGTGGCACTTAGGTTCACCTGTGCATACTTCCACAGGTGTGCCTGCTTCCACCATGTTAAGCTGGAAGTGGAAAAGATGTCATGCTTCATCTCAAGAGTCATCCAGGCTCCTGGAAATATTTAGAGCTGTTAAAATTTCTCTGGTCAGAACAAGCCAAAAATATTGGTGTGCTTTGGATGAGTGTGTCCCTACTCATATTTCAAAAAATGCCTACCTCTTAAACAACCTTTTGCAGGCTGTTAGAAGTGCAAGGGAAGGCCCTTTCGACATTTGTATAAATTACATGTTATATATATGCAATAGAAATAGATATAAATACAACATTGTTGATGTTGTATCTGCCATCTGATTTTGAAAAAATCAGCACAAACAGAGGAGAAAATGTTTCCTATTTTAAATCTCTTTGATTACTCGCCTGTGAACAGTTTATGAATCCAGTTGGCCTGCTGTAAAGCTGGGAGGGATTCTTTGGACCAAGTACCTAATGTATTTTGTACTATCTTAGCTGAAAACAAGTCATCTTTTTAATTATAACTTTGAAAAGATGTCCACTGGCTAAATTCAGCAAAATTTTACATGCATGTTGGGAGGTGTTAAGAGCAGCCTGAAAACAATGCTATTTGCTCTGAAGATCAAACTCTCATCAGGGTAAAGGGAAATTATTTGGGATTGACACTGACCTGTTAATTATTTCTGGAGGGCAAATAAAGTGGGGAAAAATCGGTTCTGCCCCACAGCCTAAGCTGGTGAGTGTGGGATGGTCATGCTCAGCTCACTGCACAGAAAAGAGAAACTACAGAACAGGGGCTCCCTCCTTCTCTCTGATGCATTTGCAGGGGAACTTGGTGGCTCACCCCATGAAGTCTGAAAAGCTTGGTCATCACCCCCATTCTCTTACCTGTGCCTCCAGGTGGGTGTAATGCTGTGCTCCCAACCACTGCCCAGCACCCCATAAACATCCTGTGCCTGGGGGAAGGCAAAAGCTGTCCTGCAGGGGAAGCAGTGCCACATTTGCAGCTTTCCAGCCTGCCAGAGCAGTCGGTGGCAGCATGAGGTGTCCCCAGCAGCTGTGCTGGCTGCAAGCCACCACTTTGGCAGGGCAGGAAGCCACAGCTCAGCAAAAGGCAGAGGGGAAGACCCAGCCCAGGGGAGGGAAGGTGATGGCGTGCTGGGGTGGCAGGAAGGGATGTGCAAGGAGCAGTTGTCTGAGCAAGGCAGTGTCCCACAGGAGATCTGGGGCACGCTCAGAGTGCATTTGCCCAGCCTCTGCCAAGGGCAGGCCCAGGGACCTGGCTGTGTCCCCCGGGGCCCTGCTGAGACAGCGGAGAGCATATCCAGGGCTCTGCTGGAGCAGAGCTAAGCCCAACAGCACACAGCTGTTTGACCATCGTGGAAAGCCTGACTAGGGAGAGGAATTTTTCCTTGTTGATTTGTATGATTTTCTTTGGAGAGCAATGGTCCTTTGGGCTCTCTGCTTTTTCACTCATCTGTTTAAAAAGCCCCATTTTGGGACATCCCTATTCTTTCAGCCAAGAAAAGCTGGATTCTGCTCCTGGCTTGCTCAGAAATGGTTGCTCAAGAGCAAAATGAAGCATTCCTGTCAGGAATTGGATGCACAATGTCCAATGTGCTCCTGGAGTCAGAGGAATGGGTCTCAGGCTTGCAGAGAAATCCTCCTCATGGCAGTGCATGACGTCAGTGCAGAAAGGCCCGTCCAGCTCCGCATTCCGATAGGAAACAC
The DNA here is from genome assembly GCA_013401135.1 of Cettia cetti. Taxonomy (NCBI): domain Eukaryota; kingdom Metazoa; phylum Chordata; class Aves; order Passeriformes; family Sylviidae; genus Cettia; species Cettia cetti. Next base: position 21,468 of record VZUI01086158.1, read on the forward strand.
AGCAGCCAGGTGATACATCCAGCAACAGGCCAGCTTAATAAACTTCCTGCTCAGCTTGGGGACAGAATAAATAGTTCCATGATGTCTGCTTAGCAAGGCCAAATTGCACACCTCTCTGTGTTGCAGAGCTGCTCTGGTTAAGGGACTGGCAACATTTCCCATCTGGATGGATGCTTTAGCTGCTTTCCTTCATATCAGGACGTTTGACTTACCCAGAGCTGCTACATGACTCTGTTTTTACAGAATATAATTTTCATCCACAGGCTATGTCATCCTTGGGCTTGAAAAAGGAGTTTTAAGCAGTGTTAGAGTAGAAGGATAATGAATATTTAAACACATAATTTTGCAAACCTCTGGAGAATAAGAAGAAACTTACAAGTGGACACACGCCGAGTCTGGAGATGGCATTCTCCCCTCCTTGTCTTTAGTTTTAAAAGGATCCATGGGACTGAACTATTACTCATTAAGGTCTGCCCCCACCCCAGCTTTCTGCTCTGTGCCAGGTGCACAGTGTTTGTATAGAAAGCAAACTTATTGCACTGTGTAATAAGATTTGAATGCAAACATTTAATCAACAGTATCTGTTCAGAGGCATTGTTAAACAACAGTTAACCTTCCTGTGCCAAAGCTGAATGAAACTTTGAAACTGGAGGTTGGGTTTTCTGTTCTGCTGACCAGTGCCATGGATTGATGTGCTGTTGATACAACCGCTTTCTCAGGTTTCATGTATGGAAGTCTGTGATGGAGCAGCAACTTCATTAATTTGGCCCATACTGAATCAGTTGAATGCTAATATTTTGACCTTATTCCCTAGGAAATATTCTTCCTGCTGCACAGACTTGGAAAGCGTGGCCATCCCTGCGTTCTGAGCCACATTTATGACAAACTTTCAGAAAGATAATATTTCACACGTAAATGCTCGAGTGTTGGTTGTCAAGACTTTCTGTATTAACAGAAAAAGGTATGAATCCTCATTGCTCTGTAGCTTTTGAGTGTTCCTTTGTATTTTTCAGCACCATGGGATGTACAGTTTTGCTTGCCCTCTAACACGGGAGGGACAAGAATGTGAGTCCTGTGTGCAGCAGACCTCACCTGGGCTTGACACAGTAATGAACCTCATGCCCCAGCACAGAGGATAAAGATGCAGAGGTACATACAAAAAAGCCCCTTAAATACAAAGGTGTTTAAGCAAAGAGCTCCTTTAGTGGCTTTGTGCATGCAAAGCCCCATGGTGGATCCAGCAGGCTCTGTTAAGTAGTGTGGAGAGGCTGAACATTACTTACCATTGACTGACCCACAAAGTCTAACTCAGTGATCACTGAGGTGGAATCTGCCTGGTTATCTCAAGGAGGAGGAAGGAACTGGGCTAGGAATTATGTTTTGTGAAAATACAATACAAATTCCTAGCCCAGTTTTCAGCTGGGAGAACATGTTATTGTTGAACAATTGATACCACTTCATGGAAGCTTATTTTCTGTGCCTTAAGGGAAATTCAATTAAGTGAACTTCTATTTTAGAACACTGCTCTTTCCTGTCACTGATGAAGCAATAACAGTTGCAGAACATGGGACTTTCTGAGAGTGCTGGTTGTTGCTGTCATTTATACTAATTTTTCAGCCTCTATTTGGATCTTATCTATAATACCCTCTGAGAGAGCCCACTAGAGACCTAACTGATTTCACTGGTGACTCCAGGCTGCTGTGTCCTTGCTGCCACAAGCCAAGGAGAAAGACATGTCCCACAGCTGCAGGAGGTAGTGCTAGAGGTGCTGTGGCCCCAGAGAATAGGGCTGTACATGACAGCAGCTGAGGTCTGTGGCATGCTCTACCCATAGGCTCTTGCTGACATCCAGAGGAGCCTGTTACTCCACATAGTGAACTGCTTCTGTCACTGTCCAGCCCAGAAACCAAAATGTTCACAAGTGGTGCAAGCCCATTGTCTAGTCTTTGCATTTGCTGAGCTGTAATGAGCATTTGAATGGAAAGGCAGAGATTTGGATCTCACACGACAAGAAGTGTCAGGATTGGGGATTAATTCTCTGTGAAATAATTTAGTTGATGGGATGCTGCCAGGACAATTGACTCTGCATTCCTCAGACACCCCAGATTCCCACAAGCTACAAGGAGAGGACTGTGTAGGCAAGGAATGCAGCATGAACTTGTAAACTTTTCAGATACCTTTGATATCTTAGAGATATCTTAGGACCTTAGTGGGATGGTCTCAAGAGCCTGCTGTGCCAAAAAGGTGACCCTTCTAGGACTGGGACCATTTCTAGAATGCTGGGTTTTAGTGCAGGGCACATTTTTACAACTGACTCGTATAAAAGGCTAAATACCAGGTTAATTAGGCTTAACCGTGCTGACAGGGTCTTAATGAAATCACTGTGAACAATGTCAGTGTTACATAACTCTCTTTCCATCCAGATCACCAGACATTACAATATTTTTGTTGCTCCTTGTAAGAGATGAAGGTCTGACAGCTTGTTCCCATTTCCAGTACTGCGGGTTCGTTAATTTGTCCATAATTCTGGGCTTTCTACTCAATCCCCATCTCTCTTTGGTTCCCTGTTCTGCTTGCTTAGCACTGACATTTTGGCTCATTCTGCATCATGCTGTATTGTGCCTTTCCTGTAACCCTCCTGTCCCTCCATCCAGCCACAGAGGTACAAATGTGCAGTCCATCAGCCAGGACACCTCCTGCAAAACACCACCCACCACGAGCTTGTGTCTGGTGTGCCTGGTGTTCAGCACCTGGTTTTTGGGTTTGGATTTTGCTGCGTTTCTTTTTTTTTTTTGGAGATTGAGTCCCTGGACAGAAGTCATTTAAGCAGAGTGGAAATCCAGCCTGGGCCAGGGCCACTCTGGGATTTTGGCAACCCCCATGACTCCTGGGTGCTGATTAATTGCTGGGTCTGTAAGAGTTAAAGGGAATGCAATGCCTGGTCTTGCTGCCAGAGTCTCCTGCCTGTCTGTCTGTAAAAGGGGGGGCACTGCATGCCAGCCTTTGAGTCATGCCAGGAGCACAAGCCAGGGCAAAGCCCTCTGCTTCCCATACAAATCCCTGGAGCAGCTCACTGCTTTCTCCTTTTTGGTACCTGTGCTTCCCAGCACACTGAAGCAGCTCTTAGCAGAGGTGAAGGCAGGAAATGCTCACGTGAGCTTTGGAACTGGGCTCCTAGCCAGGGGACAACAGCAGTGGATGCCCCTTGTCCCTTCCTGCCACCAGCCATCTGGGGAGGCCGTTCTTTCTCAGGGGGGAGCAGGCAGCACAAGCTCCTTCTGGCCTTATGCCACCTGTGGGTCACCTCAGGAACAGGAAATTCCCAGCTGCTCCCCAAGACAGCCCAGATCTGGAAATGGTGCAAGGGGAACTCAACCTGGACGTGATAACTGTGATCTGGCCTGAAATCTTCTCTTCAACTCAAGAAATAGTTTGCTGTCTCTGTCTAAATGTTTTTGTCTGTCTTTGCTTAAAAGCTTTAAATAATGTCATAAAACTACTCACACATCCCACACTGCAAAACAGATAAACAGTGAGAGGAGCTGAGAGTGTTTAACAAGCTGGAACACAACCAAAAAAGACCTAAAGCCTGTGACCAACTTGGTAGCACACAGGAGCCACCAGATCACAAGGGTTGACTCAAGTTCTGCTCCCTCTTCTGCTTTCTTATCCCATTGTGCATCCATGATCTCCAAGTTAATCATTCTCTTATGACTTAGGCTTGATAGAGCCTTCAGCTCTAGTTGCTGCCATTTCAGGGAACACGTGGATCAAGTTCCCAGGGTCTTGAAAGAGCCACCGTGCCTTGAAATCCCATTTCTTAGGCTGCAGTTCATCCAGTCTGTTCTCCATAACTGCCCTCTTGCCCTCTTGCTTTGTGTTTCAGTACCCAGCCCTTGTGATGTAGAATGCCAATAAAGAGGTTTTGTGGGAGACTACCAGAAGATTGTAATCTTCTTATCTCTCATTCCAGACATATCCTGAAATGACTCGTTCTTTCTTCTCTTTTTATTTCACAATGTAAGCATTTCACAGAGGAGGTGACATCTTTCAGTGCTCTAGCATTTCATCTCCCTATGTCTTCACATTTTTTTCCACTTTCTCATCTGCATGTTACCAACTTAATTATGCTGCACAATGACTTTAAAAAGGCAAACTCTAACAAAGGCTAACGAGGATGTTTCTTGGCAGCTGGTCATTGTTTTGCCTTGGGCCCATAACTTTGCTTGCCGCTCTCCACTGGGCACTGAAGCTGTTCTTGTGTTTAAAGATAATTGCTCCGAGCAAGATTATATCATATTTTCTGTCTATGCTTTCAGGAGGGTTTAATGCTGTATAATCTGCCCATTATAACCACATCTCCAGACAATAGCAGGCTGCAGAATACAGTGTGATAAAGTGTTAGCAAGTCTCATTCGTGTTCGTTCCCTGTCATTATATTTAGGTTCTAACGGCTTAAGAGCACACAGAACTTTTTTTAAATGGGGATCAAATTAATGGCTGCAGATGTATCTAGTTTTCTTCACCTAGAGGCAAAGATGACATGGACTCTAGAAGACGTGCATGATATTTTTCTGAATCTGTCTGTCAAAGTAACATAAGCTTAAGTAAGATCTTGCTATCTAATGATGGATATTGACTAATCATGTTGATGTGACAGAATCAACCTTCAGTAAAGGCACTGGAGAATAACAGCAGCAGTTACCATCTGCTCCAGGGAACTCCAGGTAAATTTCTGAAGCTCAGGGTGTCCTGTCTTTTTATGGCCCATTTTCCACAAGCAGTACTGTGATGCTTATTTCTTTTGTAGCAGAGCAATTTCTCATGGTTTACTTTTCTTCTCTGAGCATGGCTGGTAGCTGAAGCAGTCAAATTCCATTCAAGATTGGGGAGAAGTGTCGTTGCCTCAGTTTCCTGTCTTGTTAAAGATATAAGCAATGTTTAAAGACTTGGGAAGTTGTGTTTCTTGAAAGACTGGTTCCTTTAAATTCCTGCATACATATTTAATTTCTGAGCGCCACGTGTCAGTTAAGTCCTGAAAACATGGTGAAGATACATTATTTCCACATGGGTCAGAACCATCTTTTGCAAGACTAGAAAGGATCTGATCTTGTCTCAAATTGTACTCCTGGTTCCTAGAAATACTCTTGCTAGGAGATAAGGAATATGATGTAACCATGGATGTCCCCTGGGTATTCTGGATTGAATGAAATCCTCCTTGTCCACCGCAAGAGTGGTCGTTGGATAAAAATTCCAGATGGGCTAATCATAGCACAAACATTTACTGAGGTTTCAAGCTGGGACATCTGGGACAACAGCTATGGAGCAAAATGCTAAAAAGAAAAGGTGCATTCATCCTAACTGGGACAGCTTTTATCCCAGAGTGGCCAGGGGAATGCTGTCTTTATTTGGCCAGAATAATTAATGGCAGGAATTCCCAGCCAGTCTACTCTTGGACTTGAAGGTGAGCTCATGAAGGGGGTGAGGAGGGGTCTCTTGGGGAGCCTTGTCCCTGGAGAAAGGCACTGTGGAAATCTCTGGTGCTTGGGTGAGGCTTTATAGTGATATTCCCTGTTTGTCATCATTAATGTCTAAATTTGTTATGTGGGGAATAGAACCGACTTTGAGTTTGCTCTATGTGCCATCTACAGGTACAGGGATGAGAGAGGCTTCTCCTCCTGATGAAACCATCCTCATGCTTTGTGTTTAATGTAAACAGTGTGTTTAGAAATGTATTGTCTGTGGCAGACCTGACATCACAACCAAATTCTTTAAAATACAATGTTTAGGGGGAATCGTGTGTCAGCTGCCTAGCGCTGAAATGTATGGAATGGAATTAAGCAAACCTTTTCTTAATTAAAAAAATGAAAATGGATTCTGAACTTTATCTAAGGGTCACTTAGGGATGATTTTTAGACAGAAAAAATCTTGGCTTTCTGGCAGGACAGCTGTGAGGGAGTGTTCTATTCATTAGAATACAATTTGTCCAAGAAAATGCGTTCCAAGTCCTAATCAATTTAGATGAAAACTTGCTGGACAGGGTTCAAGCAGGCCAGTTATGGAGTCTTATAAAGCCAAACCCACATGTCTCAGTGGGCAAGAAGCAAGATAATCTTAGCTTACAATGGAATGTTTAAATTTATACAGCTAAGACACTGACATAGGCACAAGGGTTGTTTCTTTCGTAATGGGGTTTTTTTTTAACCCATCACAAAGATGGGTTATAATTTTTAAGAAGAATTGGAATTTTTAAAGAGGGGGAATATCCCTTTAAGATATAATCACTCATGCTGAATGGACTGTGGCCAGATCCATCCTTGCTTTAACATCTATAGAAAGATTTTTGGAAAAGACCAGCTTCCAAACACTAAGAATGGAGGTGTGCCTCCAAATAAAGGTCCTTGGCATCACCGGCTCTTGCGGAGTTTTACAATTCCCAGCTGTATGAGGATTTTTTTTTTTTTTTTAATGAGCTGCTTTAGTAGTGGAAATGGAGCAGTTTGGAGAAGCTGTTGCACAGTGAGCCCCTGGGAAGGTGACACCATGCACAGCATTGCTCTGCTGTTAAATGCAGGCTCTTTATGATGACACATCGCTACCGAGCACAGAAAACCACAGCTCAACACACCCCCAGCCCTCCTGGGGTTAATGGTAACTATTTTAGGGTTTGCTTTTCTGTCATTCAGTTAGTTTCTCCATTATTGCAGCTGGTAGCTTTAAAACAATGTATTTGCAGATCCTTGCAAATTCCCATAGGGATGAGATATATAACCTGAGCAGTGTTCAGCCTGGGAAATATTTTATTTCTTGATCTGAAATGGTTTTCTAACTTGCAGAGTCTTAGCTCAGGTAAATCTCCATCACAAACATGATTCAAGGGTGCCTTTCACAGTAACTTTCAATGCCTGGTAGAAAGCCACAGCAACAAGTTGGTCTCTGAAGTGCCAACTCACATTCACTTCTTCTCTAGTGGATCCTCTGCTTTTCTGCATCCTTTGCTGGGAAGGGACACAACACAATTTCTCTTCTCTTCTCTTCTCTCATGACTCTCTTCTGGCACTGGAAGGCCTTCAGTGACTTCAGGGGGGAAAAAAATTCTTTCTAGCTGTAAGTGGCCCTTACACCATAGAGCAGCCCCTCGATCCCAAAGTTGTTACTCACCAGCTTTCTCCTATCCAGGGACTGAGACCTGAGCCAGGAGCTGTCTTTTCTCATCACGACTCCTGTAATTTCAGGGGCAGTGAAACACCCCTTCTGCCAGTCCTCCTCCTCCTCCTTTGTCCAACACACCACCCTGCACCTGCATCCCCCCTCTTGACTCAGAGCGGGATTTACCAGCATGGCTGGGGCTGGATGCAAAGGAGAGGGATCATACAGTATTTGTTAAGCAACTTGTGGTTAAAGTCACAAACTCTGGAGACTTCTTGACTACTGTAAACGCCAGCAGCTCGTTGTCCCACAGTCTCTTCCTTCCTTCACACCCCACTCTGCCAAGTCAGCCACCTGAGACTCTGCTTATTGCTCTTGTTTTCCCTGGCTCTCCTCACTTGTTTACTTAAAAATCTCCTTCCCTCCCCTTCCCTTCATTTGAATTTCTTGCAGGAGGGTCTCGTAAGGACACCTACTTTAATCAGAATTTCCTGTGAATTAAAAATGTGATCATTTCCTCATTGCTCCTTCCCCGAGCTCTGCTTTCAACGAACCCTTTTCTTACGGAAAGCCATGGTTTTAAAGGCCCAGTTTAAATGGCAGGCTCTGTCCCGCAGAGAAGGAGGAGGAGGGGTACTTTGGATGCAGCAGGACAGCCTGTCACCCAAGGGAAAACAGCCAACATGCTGCTGAGGCTGGCTGCATATTTTTGTTTCAAAAAGCACTCCAGACTCAAACCACCTGTGAGTGAGTCTGGCTGGCTGATTTAGTAGGGCCTAGTGCAGGGTGTCCTGTCAAAAGCCACGCTTGTTTGCACAAAGGCAAATGAATCAGGTTTTATGTGGCAGGGCGACAGCTCACTAGGACAGGCTCATTAAAGCTTTGTAAAACAAACTGTAAGCGAGAGGTGCAGCATTTCCTTATCCAAACCCAGAGAACAGACAGGCGTCCTATGGAAAAGTGAGTCATATTCTCTGTGGTACATTCTGTTCATTCTGTTATAATAAACATGAGTGTTTGTTTGCTGAGTCCATCAGCATCCAGATCTAAACTTGATTAGGAGGACAAGCTCCTCGGCCGCTGCCGGGCTCGTGTGTGCACTGCTGTTTGCTCGCTTTGTTGTGTAACAGCACCAGTCATGTCAGGCTGCCATTCCAAGAGGAAATAACAGCACTTCCCTCATTTCTTTCAAATCCATCCCGAATTTCTATAAAAGACATCAAAGCAATTACTCTGATACTTCCCGTGCTTTCCAAATGACTCATCTTTTAAAGAAACTGCTGGAAAATCAGGCACAACCAAGGTTCCTTAATTCCAGGGTTTGAGACTTTTAAGAATCTCATGGAAACAAGTCAAAATAAGACGCCACAAACTCACCTTCTCATAAAAACCTTCTCCATGTTTTATATATTTCTCTGCTACCAGTTGGAGTTGGTTTTACAGGCTACACTGCCAGGAGATAAAGCAGGTTGTTAGTCCAGCTCCATGACTGCAGAAGGTGAATTAGCTGGCCAAATGTGTTTATTGCTACCGCTGTTGGAAGATGACTTTTAAATAGGATGATGCTTGGCTGCATCTAGAACTAGCAGTGGAATGAGGAATTGTGTGCTGGAAACAAGGGGACTTCTGGGAAGAAAGTTTCTAAGCAGCATGAGTAGCATTTTGTAAATCTGACTCTTACCCTGTTAAAAGAACGAGCAAGGTCTCCAAAATTTTAAATGCTCACTGCATTTCTAAGAACTGTAGATGGGCAGAGGGATTGCTTCTGACTTTGGTGGGAAGAGAGTTGTAGATTGGCCATGGCTTAGAAATTTGTTGGGCTATAGCTTGAAGCATTTTGGCTATATCCATAGAATGACTTGCTAATTACAATTGCTTGTCTAATGCAGTGCTCCAGGAAGAGGGTTACTGTCCTGCAAAATCTGCAAGGACAGGCTAGGGACAATGAGCATCCCCTGCCTGGCTCTGACAGGTAGGCATTCACAGCTTCTGGGCTGCATGAAGGCACCCTTAAGGCTGCTCATTTTGCTGACATTTTTCTTCTACCTTTATCCACGTGTGGAAGGAGCAGAGGCACTTCCATTGGAAATTCTCTTGGGCAAGAGGACCACACACCAAAAAGCTTTGTGGTACCAAACAGCAAAGACTGCAGGTAAAATGGCTACTTCACTCCTCAACCTGAACCTACTGGGGGGCATTCATGCTGGAAATAAAAACTCTTTTGCCTTTTTGCTCTGGCAAATATCTGGTGATATTTTTGGGATGTTTTCTGCCCCAATAATATTTTTTTAAAAAAACTTTCTCTGCAAGTTATCTGATCACTGAAGTCCACTCATCCTTTCCAGTCCTGTATTACAGGTATTTTTAGCACTTGAGGAAAACCCTGTATTGTCCCTTGTCAAAGTCTCCTTGTGCGATTGTTGAGGTGGGGAAGTGCTTCAGAGCCATGTAAGATGCTCTCAGCATGCACAAGGCAGCTCCAGAAGCCAGGCCAACTCCAAATTCCCAGAAAGAACCCAGAGAAGTCTCCTGTCCCACAGGGAAGCAGCATCCAAAGGTTCTCCTCACCCACTGCAGTGTTGCAGCTTCTCTGTGTGAGTCATGAGTTACAGGAGGGCATCTCTTGACCATAAGTGGGATGTTTAAAAAACCTGAGGTTTTTAATCTTTAGATGTTCACAGCTGTTCACAAAAAAAAACCCATAAAATACACAGTCCATCATGAGCAGCTACACACTGGGAGAAAAAATACATAGCATTGTACTTGATCAGGGGCCAGGATGGCTCCGTAGGTTCTCTGGCAGGAATGAGTGGTTGCATCGTATTTTTCTAGGTAAAATACAAGAGGTTTATCCAGTAACAGAGCATGTTGATTCTAGAGCAGCCTGATATCTTGTAACACTCCCTGCATGTCCATGCCTGTGTTGCAGGAGGAAACACCACATTTAAGAAGTGAGGAATGACTTAGAGGTCTTTGCAACCTAAACTATTACTCTATGATTCTAAGATCATTGAGTTGAACTGACTTGATTTCTGCTTTTTAACCCTATCAGTGACTGTCATCTTTCTGTTATGGAAATTATCACCCTGTGACCACATTATTGAAGGGAGTCTTGGGGTTTTTTTTTAACCTGCTGGTTATGATTTTTAAGCCTTTTTTTTTGTTTAATATTTTATGTGTGTGTGTGCTTAGACAAAATCAGGGGCTCTTGGAAGCTGCAGATCCTAGTCTTTGCTGTGCTGGCTCCTGGTGAGGCATGAATGCATAAAGCTGTTTGGTACGTGCTGCTGCAAGAAATACATGTGCAAGCATGACGAGGTACCTGTGGGTGCAGGAGCATCTCCCAGGGAACTCTAATGTTTGGTTTGCTGACAGTATCATTCCACTGAAACAGCTTTCAGTTGTTTTCTACCTCAGCTTGTCTTTCTGTAAAATGGAAATAAGGAAATTTCTAGAGAACCCAGAGCTATATTTTTAATTATTCATAGCTTTTGCATACCCTTGAGGAGAGTGTAAGCTGTAAATCTCTGAAGCTGCATACCAACATTTCTGTGGTCTGAGCATCAGGGGAGCCCCTTTTCCACAGACACTGCTGTATTCTCCTGGCTGTGTGTTTCATGGCAAGCCTGTGTTCAGCCCTTGGCATGCAGACCAAGCAAGGGACCCCTGACCCCTTTCTGTGTGCAGAGCCAGGTGTTTTCCTGCAGAGCCCATCCTGCTGGGGCTGCAGGCTGGAGCTGGGAAGGTGCCTGTGGTGTGCGCTGTGCGTTTGAGGCGCCGAAAGCGGCGTGTGGCAGACCTGGGCTCCACAATCTGTGGGGGCACGGGGCATGGCCCCCTCCCAGCACCAGCACAGCCCTTCCACAAGCCCCAGCCACACTCTGCACCCAGGGCAAGCCCTGCTAGGGCTATGGGCACACACAAACAGGATCCCAAACAGGACAGAAGGTTGTTCAGGTCACCCTGTACCTCTTGGTAAGCGGCTGCGTGCTTCGCCATCAGCTCCCTGGAGGCTGTGACATTTGAGCTTGCACTGGCTGCCCCAGCACAGGGAGGTCAAACAAATTGAATTTCTCTTCTAATTAGCTGTCTATGGCTTTGATCCCTGTCCATTGGAGACCTTGTGTGTTTTAGCTGGAAGAATGCACACCACGTTCCAGCCCCCTCCCACAGCCAGGGAAGCTGTGATGCCCAGCAAATGCTCGGAGAAGTGTTCAGCTGGAAAGCCATCACTGGAGCATGGCCTCTGTCAAGAGGTATCCCAGCTTCCCTGGGCCTCCCTCTTACAGAAGTCAATTCCTTCCTATTGCCTTTGCAAGTTCTAACAGAATAGTAAGCTGCAGTAAAGAGAGGGGATATATTCAATTTAAGTGGCGAGATTATGATGTTCTGAATAAAGCTGTATTTATTAATAATTACCTCTCTGCCATGACTTTAAATTCAAACAGCTGGACAGCCTCTGCTCTTTATTAATTTCCTTGGATCCTTGGCACGAAGCCCTCAATTCCTGTGATGTAATGGTATAAAAAGTTGGCTCCTGACCGAGCTCCCACCCACAAGTTCTAAATTTGGAGCACGGCAAATTTCTGCAGATTCCAGAGACAGGCTATGCTCAAGACGTGCTGATGCCTTCAGTCCCATCCTATTGCACCAAACAACAAGATTGTGCCTTTTTATAAGAGGGATCATAAATATGACTCAGATGCACATGTTGTCTATGTAAGCACTTGGGGCTGGCTATCACTTTATGGCACTGGGAAGAAGCCAAGCCAAATAAAAATTGTTTTGAGTAAATATTACATTTCTAGAGCATGAATAAGTTTTCTCTGCAGCCAACGTGTCACTAATGGGAATAAGGAAGAAGACAGGGTGGGGGGAAAGCAGTAACTAAATCACCCCTCTAAACACAGTCAGTCTGCAGCAAGACCTGTTGTTTGGACTCGTCTGGGGTGTGATATCCCAGATAATTCATAGCAGGTCTCGGCAAGGCCACGAGAGATGGAAATAAAAATAGCTGTATAGCTCAGCGCCATCCTGCAGCGCAGCTCTCTTTGGGGTGGGATCTCCAGGAGTGGTATGTAAAACAGGCAACCAGAGAACCCAGTGTCCTCCTCTCCCCTGCTCCCAAATGTGCAGAGGCTCAAGCATGTGGATTGCTCCATGGAGATCGGTGTTGCTACTCACATGCTCAGCGCTAAGCATGTGCACATGTCTGTCCAGGATCCGAGCCAGAAGGAAGGATGAGATTTTCATCCTGCAGTTTTGGGACCCCAGGGGATGTCTGCACTGCAGAGCAGGGGGAAGCAGAAAACGAGCCCACGTGCAGCTCTGCATCCAGAGGGAAGCAGCTCCCTGGCAGCTCTGTGGGGCAGGGATGTGCCATCCCACCACTGGCACAGGGCTGGTTCATCACAGCTGCTGGCCCTGCTCCAGCTCCTCCAGCAAGCTGATAAGCCTCATCATCCCCCAAAATCCCAATTACTCCTGTCCTTGAGCAGTACTCAGGGAGCAGCTTATGAAGTGCTTCATGTACCTGAAATGCAAAGTGATTAAAAAAAAAAAAAGGCTCTTTCTGCAAGAACTTTTCAGGAAACATTCCCAGATAAAAGGAATCCTCAACTCTTTCAAAAATAATAGCCAGAGAGAGATAACAAGTGAGAGTCTAATGCCTTTTTCCCATTTTCCTGATGGGCATGTGCATTCCTTCCTGTTGCACCTGTGAGCCTCTACAGGTCAGATAAGTGCTTTCCTGAACTTTGCTGTCCGTCCTCTTCTTTTTTATAGGCTTCATATAGCAGGCATAAAACCTGCTATAAAAGGTTAAAAGGGGAGCTCAGACAGGAAGCATCCTGTCCAGGAGGATTTCTGAGTCAAGCAGGAGAGCAACTGCCTTCGTGAAGTGAATTTCAAAGATCCCTTGGCTGCACAGTTGGAGCAGGTGAGCGGGGAGGCATTCCCATGTCCCAGCCATCCCTATCAGAAATTTTGAAGAGCTTCTCTGTGCAGTGGGCTGGACTGGGGCTTGCAGATAGAATGTTTGAAGGGCTGTGAGCCCTGCAATAATCACAGCAGGCTTGACGTCAGCAGACCTGCACCTCCAGGGATCAGTTCTGAGAAATCAGGGCCGGTTTGCCCAGCTGAGGCAGTTTTGACTCTTTGAAGGATCTGGGTGATAAGTCCTTTTTCCGTGCCTTGAACGTTGCCAGTGGTCATCTTCTGCCAGAAGAGCAGCCCAAACAGTGTACATGGGGCTGGCTTCCTCCCCTTTGTAATGCATTTTACAATTTGGAGAAACTTTTGTAACACAAGAAAGTGTTTTTACATATTAGAGCTTCTAAATTGTTAGAACAGTTGGAAAATCCTAATTGCCTTTAAAAGTCAAGGGGGAAAAAAAAGCAAAGAAAACATTTTGGATTGCAGAATTAACAAAACTGGAAGCTGAAGTTCAGTTTCCTGGACCAAAAATTTATTCAGGGAGTCCTGTTGTACTTGTGACTTTAAAACAAATACTTGAACCTTCAACAAGGGATTTACACCTACCCCCAAACTTGCTCTGAGATGCAGAGCTTAAGCTCTGAAAACTCTCCAGAGATGCATTGTCAAGGTTGGTCTTGTTTAGATTTATCCCAGGGCTCCACATGCACAAGGGAGGGGAAAACCTACCTGGGATTGATTCAGCAGCTTGAATGAAAGATGACAAAAGAGGACTTGGCTGGAGCCCTGGCCTAATTTCCATGAAACTTTGGGGGTAGCTATGTGGTGATTTAATTTAGAGTTAATTTAGAGGCTAAAGGCTGCTTCAATTTGTGGTTGTTACCCAACAGCTCTGAGGAGATTTTCTGGTCGCCAGGGGTCAGGAATAAAGGTGGAGGAACTGGAGGTGACACTGCAAGGCGCTGGCAGGGGCTGGTGCCAGGGGGCTCTGGTTGTGCCCTGGTATAAGTGGTGCTTTCCAGGCTTCACTCAGCAATCTCTGATTTGGTGAACACAGGTTCAAGGTATCACTCAGAGTCCTCTTTTTTAGGGACAGTTTACTGTTCTGCAGATGTCTCTGTGCTTTCTTCATGGGTAAACATCACCCATCTTTCATCGATGCCCAGCAGAGGCACAAGGAGGTTAAGGGACCTGACGAAGGTGATAGCAAGTCAAATTGTTTGGAATTTTGTAGCTCTGAAATATCATCTTTTTAAAACAGGAAACCCTCTCAGGAGTAGTAGGTTTTCATTAAAACAACAGTTCAAACCTGTCGATCTTGATCTATCAGGAAAAAGAGGAATGTAGAAAATGTGAGAGTTAGCTTAGCCTCCTTTAAACTAAACCACCAGGTTCACGTTCCTATGGAGAAACAAATACCCTGCAGGCATCGTGGTGTCTTTGATTTATTTTTGGAAGTTGAACACTACCCCTCTTGGTGTCTGAGCTAAGAAAAAAAACAAGGATTTTGGGAGCCAACGAAAGGTTTCTGGATGAAAAAGCCTCCAGTCCTACTTCTCAAGGGCTTATGTGAGCTAAGGTAATCCAGCTTAGCCTCCCCTACATTTCAAAATTGGGTTAAAGTTCCTAAGTCATTGAGGGAAAATGTTACTCAACAGAGTAATGACTCTCTAATTGGCGTGTCAGGCCTCGGCAGCGGCGGGTGCAGACCCTGGTTTCAGTCACCCGAACAGCTCGGGGTGACCGGCGTGCCCACCGCGGGGAGCGGGGGCACCGCGGCCGCACAGCCTTGGGCGAAGCCCCGAGCTGCGGTGCCGCGCCGCGCTGACAGCCTCGGCCGGCGTCTGCCCGCTCCTCTCCCTCCTTCCTTTGGAGGCCCGCGCAGCCCCAGGCAGAGGTTTTGGCTGCTGTTGGGCGTGGGTTTGTGGCGAAGCAGCAGCAGTGCGGTGCTGCACGTACACGAGTGACGCGGCTTCGAGCGTGGGACCGGCTCGGCGGTGAAACCCCCGCGCGGTGCAGCATCCTCGGCTCTCCCTGCCCGGGCGGGACCCGCAGATGTGATTCATTAGGAGCCTGCCGAGCAGGGCCGCGCTCCCCGGGCTCTCCGGGGCCGTGCGGCGGTGTCCGGCTGCCATCTGGTGTCCGGCGCCCGGGGGGGGCCGGCGCATCCCCGCTCATCCCCGCGCATCCCTGGCTCATCCCCCGAGCATCCCCGCATATCCCCGCACAACCCCACGCATTCCCGGCTCATCCCCCTCGCATCCCAACTCATCCCCCGCGCATCCCCCGCCACCGCCGCCGGTGACAGCGCGGCCTGAGTGGCATCCCCTGGGCTGCGGCCAAGCCGTGAGCAAATGCTGCCCAGGCTCTCAGGGCCCCCCGCCACGGTATCTCCCGCATTCCTGCGGCAGATCTGGTATTCCTTATTGTTCTCCCCGTCTCTGGGGGAGCAGCTGCCGCTGCCTGGCCGGCCTGCCGGGGCAGGAGCTGGCGGAGCCCTGGGCTGCGGGTCCCACGACTCGCCGGGGGCTTTGGAAAAATCGCGTCAGTCTTCTCACCCTGCTTCGGCACGTAGGGACTTGGGGCTCATTCAGGAGGGGCTAGGCGAAAATGAGAAAAGAATGGAAAACTGGGAGAGCAGCGAGTGGTTGTGCGGCTCCGCTCTCCCGGAGGTGGTGCGGCCTCAGCAGACGCTGCCCTGGACCCGGCACAGGCTGCCCCGGGCTCGGCACTCACCGGGAGCTTTCTGCTGAAGTAGGAGCGCCAGCCTGCAGCACACAGCACCTCGATTTTGGTGGCAGCCACAGGCACACCAGTGACAAGGACTGGTCAGCACAGGGCGAGGGGGGAGGCAGAGACAGAGCTGCCTTCGAGCTGTGCAGGACAGGACGGGTCCCTGCTCTCACCCTCGGCACAGCAGCTGCCGAGCAGCCTGGCCCAGCACGGATGTCCAGTACCTGGTGGCCTTTCCTTGTCCCCCTCCCCTCGGACAGGCTGGTTGTCGTACCATGCCTCGTGTCTGCACCATTCCTTGAAGAATGGTTTCAAGGAATACATGCTCAGGATTTTCTTCTGCTGGTGGGAAGGATTTGCTGGCTGGAGATGGACAGAGACCAGCTGTAGGCTTGGCTCTTGCCATCTGTAGTGGTGACAGTGAAGAGAGGGAGCTAGAGCATGGGCAGGCAACTTTCTTTTGCCACGTGGGCCAGGTGCAGCTATCCTGTGAGACCAGGCTTGGGGTGCTGGTTATTTTGGGCAAGCCATCTCCCCAGGAAGCTCCATGGGCCAGCAGAGACCCCTTGGACATCATGCAAGGCAGGCAATGGCCATGCTAATGCAAAGCAGCAAACACAGAAGGTGCCACCTCCATCCCCACAGGGACAAGTGCCGTACCACTCAGCTTTTGGTGGCAGCCTGGGTGTGAGCAGGCTGCACCCTGCTCCCGTCATTTCCCACCTCCTGTCTGAAAATAAGCAGTCCATGGGCCACAGGGATCTTTCTAGCAGGAAGGAAAGCCTGGCTGAGAAATGGGGCATGCTCCTCCCTCACAGAGAGGTGTGGTGATTGACTTCATGGCTTGGAGAGATTAGAATGGCCCAAAGCATCACTGGCAAAGGAAATGGTTCAGGGAGCACAGCCTTGCACTGCTCCAAATGTAAAAATTCAGCCCCAGCATGAGAGGGACTTTCTGAAAATGTCTAAGCAAAGTCTGACCATAAAGAAGTTTTAAAGTGTGGTTTGTTTTGGTTTTTGTTTTGGTTTTTTGTTTTGTTTTGTTTTTGGTTTTGTTTTTTTGTTTTGTTTTGTTGGGTTTTTGGTTTTTTTTTTTTTTT
>VZUI01086173.1:0-11350 GCA_013401135.1 Cettia cetti
TTGGAGCAGCCTGGGACAGTGGAAGGTGTCCCTGCCCATGGCAGGGGTGGCACTGGATGGGCTTTAAGGTCCCTTCCCACCCAACCATTGTGGCACTCTAGGACAATAACACAAGTATTTCTAACACTAGCACAAATATTCAAACATCAAAGCAGATTTTCCCGTACTATCCCACAGGAATGTGTTGTACAGCTGAAAACGGGAGCTGAAACAAAAGATTCCTTTTCACAACCATGCGTTCCATTTTGATGATATTTTATAACAAAGCCTCTACCCTTTTTTTCTCAGGACCAGCTTTTGGCTACAACACAAGCTTCCTCCCAGCAGGGCCCCTTTGTTAACCTGTATGTAGCTGCCAGTGGCTAATTCAGGATGGGGGAGAAATAAAAATTGAGTACAAAGTAATTTTTGCCCTGCCCTCCTGGGTAGCATGTATATCCCAAGTGCCTATTTCTTCTGTGAAAAACAAAATGCAAGAGTTACACATGGCAGTGCTGAATGCACAGGCTGATCTTTGGAGTTCCTTCTAGCCTTATTAATTCCACGGTTCTGTGATTCTGGGATTTCCTGGCAGCCCTCAGCAGCACAATCCAGAGTGAAGGAGCTCAGCTGAACAGAACTCAGAGCCAGAGGCACCTCGAGTGAGGAAGAAGAGGCTGCATTCCCAGTGAAGCTGGGTCAAACACGAGGCAGAGCAGCCCAAAGCTCTGCCTCTTGCCCTCAGCTGATAAGGCATAATCAGATCTGTGCTCCTGGTGAGGAGCTGGAGTAACAAGAGGCACACAGAGGTTTGGAGTTGCACTGCCAGGCTGCAGCTCAGGGCAGCATTAGTGCTCAGAGACACATCTCAGCTCTGGCAGCACTTCTCCTGGCAGCAACTGCAGCACGAGTGACCTTTCCACTCTGCCTCTGCTCTGTCCTGTTGGGAAAAGAGAAAGGGGGAAAGAACCACTCATTTTCAATGTCCATTAGGTCTGGCCAAGGAGCCACCACTGGTGGCAACAGCTCTGTGAAATTGAACTCATCCTTCAGACGCTGCTCTGCCAATATCCTTCCCTGACCTTCATCCTGTCAGGGATGGAAACTCATTTGGAGGCAGCAAGGTGTGCGTGGCTCCAGAAAGTGAAGTCCTTGGGTTTCTGCAGAAAATTACCACTGATGACAGTGGCACTAATGAATACAAAGCAGGAAATCTTCCCACTCAGAGCTCCCTCCTGAAAGCCTGCGAGTTACACACAAGATAAATGGAACAGAAAATAAGCGTGGGGCAGAAAGACTAACTGCAGGGACTATTTTTTGTCTCTTACTGAAATTTAGTAGAGATATTAAGAGTAAAATGTGAAATAAGGTGAAAAAAAAAAAGGCAAGGAATGGACAGGTTAAGGATCAGGGTCAACTGCCAGTAGAAAATTCCCAACCTGTACCTGTAGGAAAAAGAAAAACCATTAATTTCGAAGTGTCAGGAAACAACATTCAAGAGCAGCAAACAAACAATGCAAGGCAGGAAAAGGAGCAGATGCTCCAATACCTGCTGCAAGCAAAGCAGAACTGGAATAACTTGTGCAAAGGAGGAATAAACAAGGAAGACACAGCAGTGGTGTAATTACAGCTGATTACTGCCTCCTTATCTTCCTCCCAAGTAATCCTTCTGTGTATTAAAGATTCTCTGTATAGTTACAAACCTTTAACAAAGACATGTTTCCCTGTCACATTCCAACAAGAGCTGTAGAAATCTTCCTTCAAAGACATTTATGAATTTCATCTGAAATAGAAATAGAATTTAAGATGGTTTTTGGTAGTCTGGGTTAGTCCCAGGCCGTGGATATGGCACAACTGATGGAAAATCTCTGTTTTGGAGGTGAGGAAACTGGGCATCCAGAGACAGTTACCATAAACCTGGCAGGCCAGAACCAAGCCCCAAAATTTTATGGTAGTTTAAGTAGTTGAAATTATTTACTGGTTACTGTCAGCTGTGCTAATGTAAGCTAAAGACTTGTTTATTTTATCTTAGGAGAAGCAAGTTAAGTGTTTACCAATTTTTTTTCTGTTAGGGGTATTATGTTAAATTCACCTAAACTCCAAGTGGCATGTGGGGAAAATAATGACATTTCTTCCCTGCTACACAATGTATCAAGGAGATGTTTTCAGAAGTTAAGTCTCACGTCAGTTCTGAGGTGGAAGATGCTTTTATTGAAAGTTTTCTTGCACATAGACATTGTGTTTGTGAGCCTGTGTGTCTGTCTGTGGATGCAAAGGTGTCTATGTAAGTAAAAAAATTATACAGTCACAAATACTACAAAAGCCCATAGAATGTATTAAAAGCATATCTCCCATTCTGTTTTTCCCTTATTTCACTTCAGCTGCTTCGAACTGGTAAGGGCAAGGAATGTGGGCCAGTGCTTTTATGGAGTGGGTAATTGCAAGCAGCAGCTCTTCACTTTGCACCCTCTCTGAAGCTCTGTTGCCTTAATGACTTTCCTTCTACAACAATGGCAACATAAAGAACTATTTCTGCAGTCATAAATAACTTCATGAGGGCAAAAATATTGTATTTTTCTCTGTCTGACATCCTGCTATCCCCTTGAGGTCATTGAAGGCACTTGCTGATGATTCCCTTTCCAGCCACTTCCTCAATATAACATCTTCCCTTTCCAAAATTTCAAAATATTTTTCAGTGTTATATCCAGGTCAAGCAAATTCCTCAGACATTTGTCAATGCCCCAAACCGGTATTTCTATGTGCTCCACGTCTCTACTTCTTTTATAATTATATAATTCAAAATTAGTCGTACTTGTATGTATTACTGTTATTATTAGCATTACTATAAGCTTTTTACTGAAGCAAATTATTAAGCATTGCTCAGATGGAGTATGTCCCAACATGACAATTTTTCACCTCTCTTTTTTTTCTGGGGTTAGATTATGCTTTGTCATACAGTTACCTTTTCTGCTACCAAATATTCCATCCACCTTTTTTCAGCGAGGTACTACTGGAGTGCAGGTGGACTACAGAAATTCCATTTATTCAGACAGATTCTGTTCCTTTGACAGTATCTAACATGATCAAGGTTGTATTGAATTTTATTGTCTGTATAACACTTGCACAAGACTCCAGATAAAATGCACAAAATATAATAAGCTTGCTTCAATCTTCCAACTTGTTCGATGTTCCCTGTGTTCTGTTTTAAACTTTGTTAGAAATAGGGGAAAAGGAAATGACAAAATCTGTGTGGTTGGCACAGCTGACAGTTCCCTTCAAACATATTAAACTCTTTGAATAAAGACTGATGAAGGTAGGAGGCTTCAAAATGAACAAATATCTTTTATATCTATTATTCTCTAGAGCCTAATGAGATTTTGAGAAGACTGAGATGAACTGGTGCTAATGGTTGTAAATAATCAGCTATAATTGTGCTTTCCATTTAATGAGCACTTTAAAAGGGTAAAGAAAAGCTGTCCATCTAAGTGCTGGACTTAGTTAAGAAATGCTAGCAGAAAATAACACATTTTAAAGCAGTTCTTTGCAGATTTCCCTTCTACAAGCTCTTTGCTGTAGGGTTTTGGGTGTATAAAGGGACCGAGCTGAGACATAAAACATCAAAATAACAAAATTCTTTGCTTTAAAGAGGCAGAGCCCACATGTCCATGTTACAGCAATCAATAAAGAAACCGACCTTGTGATCTGTTTAGTGGATCTTAGAAATATCAAAGGTAGAAAGCTCTCCACTCCTCATGGTCTTAAATATGATTCATTCAAGAGATCTCACACTTTCAGAATCACCAAAATCACTAAGGATGGAGAAAAGATCTTCATGGATGTAAGATCAGTGGTTTCCTTGCAATTTTATGATACCCTAAAAATTAATTCTAGTGTTACTGGTTGTATTAGCCACAGTTTGGGCTCGAGGTGTGAGAAGAGATATTTCTATTAGTGGTGGCTATAGGGATACAAATGATTTTAACATTATAAAACTAGGAAAAAGACCCAGCCTAATATTTCCAATAACAAATACATAGAGTCACATAACAAAGGAATCATGCTAAATGTTCTGCATTACTGGTTTCAGAGCCTGACATTTCAAAAGGTTGGCAGGGCAGGTGTGCTCAGGAAGGCAGAGAATATAATTGCAAGTGTGATCACACCTTTTAGCAGAGACATTTAAATGTAAAATGCACAGTGCAAATACTGTACAGTGCAGACATTTTACAGAACACCCTGACAAGTGCAAAACCTTCCCAAACAGGTAAAAAGTGTCTTGTGGCTTCAGCCAGCTGCTTACAAATGGAGCCCCAGGAATGAGAGGAGAATTTAGGCTGTGTGGAAAGGAATGCTTTTGTTACCAATATGACACTCACACCTACTCCTTCAATTTAAAAAGAAATTTCAACATGGTATAGTACTTATTCAGGAAAGGTTTATCTAGAAGAATAGCAGCTTAATTAGACATTACCTGCTGAAAAATTTTAATAGTCTAAAGTACTTTGCAATGGGGAGAAATCCTTTAATTGGAAGTATACATGGGAAGTTTAGTCTGAAACCTGAAAATTGGCGTAGGTTTAAAGCCTATTTAAATTTTATGGTATAGAGCATAGGTATATGCATCCACTTCCATCTGGGATGGAAAAGATCTCTGTTTAGATGGTTAGTAGAGAGAATATGCCATTAAATATTAAATATGCTTAGTATTTCCTGAGCCAAATTCCACAGCTTAACAAAAATACTAAACCTTCATGTCCTTCAAATGTCCACTTTGGGTTTCAGAAACCAAGCTCTTAAAAAGAAGCAACATTTGCTGTTTTCGAATGACATATCAAAGAAAACTTTAGCCACAGGAATCTCATGATTTTTCTCCGCTGCACATGCAATTAGTTCAGTATTGGTCAGAAGTGTTTATTGTCATTTTGACTGGGTAACTGGAACTCCCTATAAAAAAAGGGGTGGCTACATGAAACAGTAACATTTACTTCTTTGAGCAGACAGTACTTGTACAAATACGAATTATAATGTCTCATGAAGAAAAATTCATGAGCAGAGGACCCAGGCAACCTAATTATCTTTGTGACTAGGCCTTTCCATGGAGAGCATTCCTTGGGTATTTGTGTAGGACAGGATTTGAACTTTGAATGATTGGAGCAGCTAATGATTAAGGAGACTAAAAATAACCATTCACCTGACATTTTCATTATTTTCCTCCAGTTTTCTGTCACCTTTCCTGTTAATGAGGATTTGGAAAGAAGGTGTCATTTGGAAAAGTGGATGACTACAATGTTTACACTTTTATCCGTCCCAAATACAGTCTGTCCATCCCTACTCATCGTTAGTTGCTGCTGCATGAATGTGTGCCCTACAGCTTTTCCATCTTGAGCTGTTAGTCCAGCAGAAGCTGCTTTGAAAATATATTTGTGAACAGTTGGAAGATTATCATATGCCACGACCACGTCAGTGTTTCATCCCAATTTCTACTGCCAAAAAAGGTTCTGGTACTTAGACAGGAAACAAATTGAAAGCTCTTGGCAAAGCAGAATGTGTTGTGAAGCTGAAGATGAGATGTCATGTCCTATGAACTCCTAGTAAATAACAGATTTGAGGGAATACTTGTTTTATAGACATATATAGATATATTTGTAGTTATATAAATGTATATATGCACACACACACATATATGTATATATAAACCTACATGGGAATATACAATTTAAAAGAACATGCAAAATAAAACCCATGAGACATTTTTAAACTATTCTCTCCATACTTTCAGAAAAGTGAGATGCAAAAATGGTCACAAGCCAGAGAGCAAAGGCAGTGGGTATCAGTGAATGCCAAGTGTGGGCAACCATGCACATTTAGATTTCAGTCAAACCAATGGGTCTGGTAAAGGAACAAATATGAACTTTGCTCATGAATTCATCATCTGCTTATATCCTTATTTTTTTCCCCAATATATTAATTGAGTTCTCATAGTTAGGAAAAAATATCTAGAGTGCAAAGCAAAGAGTTTTACTGCTTTATGTGTCAGAGACTGAATAGTTGAATATTTTCCCCTCTCTCTTCAGGCCATTCATTGTATCTTCAATCAGACCATTGGGTTTAACAGATGAAGAGTAGTAAACTTCCATATTATTGTAAGATTTATTTTCTCAACTGGCAGTTCCATCACACCTGGAAATGGGATGCATTTCCAGAGAAAACATTTTTTGTCATCAAATGGATGAAGATGGGCAGCATGTTCAATATAGATCACCAAGGAATAACAATCTGGGAACCAAATAGACTTTATTCTAATTAAATGGAGAGATAAATCCTCCATCTCTTTTTCAAAAATTGATATATATATATGAAAGCATAATTCTCAATGGTAAAGGATCGTTAATTAATGAAACTCACTGCTTAGTTGCACACTTCTACAGAGTGCAAATCATGTCTGCTCTATATGGGTGTATGAACAGCTGATCAATATTCACTATAATGAAGTTTTTTAAGTGACTTCAGAGGCAGTTATATTAAACATCTAGAGCACATAAGCATATTTGTGTTTAATCATTGACAAAAATCCATGAAGATTTTGAAATTTAAGATATTCCTCAGGAGCTGCTTGGGGGTGAGGAGATAAATAACAAGCTAATATTGATCTCACAGCTGTGATTTCTTTGTCACACAGCTCCTAATTTGTGTTGCCACCATGTTCAATACTGAATTGATCTTCCCTGCCGAGGTGACAATCCTCAGAAGTCCAGACACTCTTCTGCAGGCAGAGCTTTGGGTTAGAGGGCACAGGGTACAGGAAACGATCCTGGAAAATGCCCTTTCTAGTCAGGAAGGAGAAATAGTCAGGCACAATCCATCCTTTGCTTCGTAGCAAGATGGAAAGAGATCAGAGAACCCAGAGGTTTGTCTTCTCTCTCTCATTCAGGCAGGGCCTCCAAGCACTTTTAATTCTTCTCAGGAGCCAAACCTAATGTTCTTTCTTCTGTGCAAAAGGAACTGAGGAGCTCTGAATGACCTCAACCAGCAAGACCTGCTGCCTCTCATCTCCCTCGCCAACCTCAGCCCGTGAAAGTTAAAAATGAAACAACTCACAGACCTTCGCTTGAAAAACCAGACACCCTTTTCCTGCACATCCTGGTTTGGTTTATGGATTTTTTTACCTTCTTCTGTATAAATGCTATGGCATCACATCAAATAGGAGACTTTATCTTTTGGGCTATGAGGAAATTTATTTCCTAGTATAAGTCTATTTTCTGGGAGTCAATAAAATATATTAGCAAACTCGGAATGAGATTTGCAGTTATTTGGTACATTTTTGCAGTTCAAGTCATAGGGCAATATCAGTTTATGTTCCCTGTGAATATCACACTATGTGAAATCCTGAAACTGTATTAAAAAAATACCAGCCAAAAAGACAATGCAACAAAGAACTGGGAAATGAGGAAAGCCTTTGGTTTATTATTGTGGAAGTTTAAGAAAGATGTGCATATTGAACTCAGCAACATTATTCTCAGAGAGGGAATGACTATACTAACTCAGAATGTTTTCTTTTCCTGTGAAATTCAATAATGCAGAGAATAATATGCTTTATAAATCAGAAAATGTGTGAATCCAAAGTCAGTTTACTCTCTAATATGATTTCTAAATACGAAATTCTCATTTTCTTTTTCCTACCCCATAAAAACTCCAGATGAAGGTTTTGCCTCAATTAGAGAAAGATTTTGGAGTCAGGACTGGCAGAGGTATAAAATAGACAACTGCCCCTGGATAGAATATGAATTTAAGTTTTATTAATTTTGCCCCAAAGGGTCAAATCTAATTTGTCCCTGTGTTCTCCATCACTTCATACTGAAGCTACAATGAAGGGTCAGGATTTAATTTCATCAAATTAAGGCTAGAATAGTTATCCCAGATTTTGGACTGCATTAACCAGCCATTGGAAAATCCACTCTGAACTGCTCAATGTTGGAAGCTAAACCTGCAGCCACAGAATTAACCCTGTAAACCCCAGTCCCAGCAAAGGCCAACTGGTTCCCCATCCTTCAGTTCTGCAGCTCCTTGTAAACATGCTGGATGTGGGCCTTCCTCTTCCCTAAAGTCTCCATGGCAGAAGTGACTTTGGATGGAGACATTCAAAACTTCTGATTTCTTCTAACCCACTTTGGCTTTAATTCAGTAAAACATCAATGAGACATTGCACTGTTTAACACTCAATTGTGTGCCATTAACCATCCTCAGCAAGAATAAACCACACACTTCAGGTGCTTTTTTTTTTTTTTTGTCTGGAAAGGAATTTTTATATAGAATTAAATCGTAAGATCATTAAGGTTGGAAAAGACCTCCAAGATCATTGAATCCAACCTTTGGCCCATCACCACTGCCTCAAACAAACCACAGCATTAAGTGCCACACCCAGTCATTTCTTGAACACCTCCAGGGAGTGTTGAAGTGCTCTGTTGAAATGGAAACCCTGGGTTTGGTCTGATCAATTAAATTAATTAGGTCCATTTGTTGTCAAAATGCGCTGGCAACGTCATCAGAATGATGATGTTATAAAAATAACAGTATCTATCAGGTGACTATGATGTCATATTATTTGTAACATTCTATACAATTCGGATATAAAGAGAATAATAACTTGTGTATTATTAAAATATTTCAATTAATGTATTTCTGATAATTCTCATTTTATCGTCATGGCAATGGTCAGGTTTTAATCTTATTTATGACATTACAAAACTCAGAAATTCTTTATCTCTGGTTCTTTTAACGCTGGAAGTACTAAAATCCAAGTGAAAGACAGAAAGTGGGTTATCAGTTTGCCAGAGGCCACATTTCATGGTAAGTTTTGAAGATATTTGTTGGTTCTTTTAGGTGTCAAATGTGATGTTCCACTTAAAACACAAAGTTACTTTCTGCCCATTACTGTTGTAACTGGAAATGAAAAAGTGGTTTTCTATTCCTGCCGTGAGCCAGGACAAACCAAACAGGTCAAGACATAATGAGGTAGAAGAAAAGTGTGGAAGAGCTTGAACAGATGATTCAGTGAGGCAGTGCAAGAGGCTGCCTGGGAAAATTCCAGGGCTCTGCTGGGATATGGGAATGGCCAGGATGCAACAGCTGCTGTTTCCTAAAGGGAACTTTCCTACATGCACAAGGCTTTATCAGCAATGACCCAGATGATGGCACATCTCAACTATCATAATGAAAGTTTCTTCTTTGGGAAGGGCAGAAAAAGGGAATTTTTAACAAGTTAATGGATAAAGAAAGCAGGAGAAAATATGGGGTGATTTTCAGGCGACTCGTTCTTCTCACAGAACATTACTTCATAACAACAGCATCAGGATTGGCAGGTGCTGCATCATGAGCAGCACAGAAACCACAGCATGAGAACAAAAAAGGGAGAAATATTTCCATAGAGATTTTGAAATAACTTTACCATAAAAATAGTTGATAGAAGTTACCAGAGCTGGAAGCCAAAGGCAGATTGCAGAACAGCAAATGACAGGCCCTCAGCATGAGGAAGGCTGAACCTCGTGGTGAAGCAGATGAACCCTCAGGGTCTCTTCTAGGTTCATATTTCAGGATAGAAAAACTCACATTGCTTAAATTTTCTCAATTAAAACACAGTTGTGGGTTTTAAATGGAGTTTACCATTTTACACATTGAACTCCAGTTAAAGAACTGTTACAACCCAGACTGGGCTCAGCATTTCTCAGGACCACAATATTTTTAGCAGCTTAGAGGTTTCCAATGGGCAAGCTACTCACTTCCAGTGGGAGTGAGTGTCCTGTTTCCACAGGGCTGGGGAAGCTGCTCTCAACTGGATCACAGGATCCTGGGACAGGAGGAGAAAACCAGGAAGAGCTGGGATGTGAAAGCTCCTGGTTGAGCTCACTTGCCAGTTACCATCATAGAGAAAAAAGGTTCAACTTGGGCAAATGATCAATTCAATTAGCTATTCCTTAATAGCAATTATTTAATTCTACATTAGTTAATGGTGTTAATTAATCTACATAATGTAATTAATTAATTATCTAATTATGAATTAAAATAGGTTCAGGTAGCAATGAGGACAAAATGAAAACAACACCTTCCCCACACCCCTTCAGCAAGACTCAGCTTCAACTGAGCCCCTCCTTTCCTCCTTTTCTCACCTTGGTACTCACAGAGCTGCCTCCCACCCTCCTCCCTCCTTCCCACTCTCTCCTCTTCTGTACCTGTTAACCAAAAAATTACAAACAGTAGGTGCAGACTGAACCACCACATAAAACCACCACACAGTGTAAGAGCAAGTTGTGAGAGAATACGTCTCATTTTCCATTTAACTTTTAAATATTCAGGTCAGACCTGTAGCTAATTTATAGTTGATGGCCGTCTACAACTGATATATACAAGAAGACATATGCAATTGCTCATTTATTACTAAGAACCCTTGGGGAAGAAGTAATGAATAAATTAAGCACTAGCTTTGCTGATGATGTAATCTGGATTTCCTGCTCACATACGCACTGTGTTGGTGAAAAATGGGAACGTACATTGCTGACCCCCAAATTAATGATTTGTTTAATCTGTCCTCCAGTGCCAGCTGGTTATTTTTTCTTTTTAATTGGACTGAAGGTGTATTCCTCACCTGGACTACTGCAGGCAGTAAGCAGAGAGGCTGGGATTAAACAAAGACATGGGAGTCTGGAATAGCGTTGGTATGTGGTGCTTACATCTCCAGGATTCCTTTCAAAAAAAGAAGAAAAGTTATATAATACTGCACATTTTCTTGGATTAGGGTTTGGTCTTTGTTTATGAAAGCTGTGATTGATGGCTGCTAATTCTTTGTGTGAGGACAATCAGCAGAAGTATGGTGGAAAACAATTTTAAGCCAGTTGTACTGAGGGTGGGAAATTATAATGGCAAGCTGTCCAATTTCCAAAATTGTGCATTTCACAACGACATCATTCTGCCATCAGATGAATAAACAATTGAGGCACACTTTCTGTGCCACATACTGAGCTTAAACTTCATATTTCAGAAAATTTCTACAGCAATAAGGAGGAACCATTCGTCCCTGCAGGCAGAAGTGACTAAGAGGGGACTGCAGGGTTATCAGTGAGAATTTTGTCTTCCCTTGGTTTAAAATGAAAGAGGGTGGATTTAAATCGGACAGAAGACAGATACTGGTGAGTATGTGAGACACTGGAAATGAGTTCTTTCCAACCAAACCCAGAGTGATTTGGGTTGGAAGGGGCCTCAAAGCCCATCCAGCACCACCCCTGCCATGGGCAGGGACACCTTCCACTGTCCCAGGCTGCTCCAAGCCCCATCCAGCCTGGCCTTGGACACTGCCAGGGATCCAGGGGCAGCCACAGCT
>VZUI01086175.1:0-69626 GCA_013401135.1 Cettia cetti
TCATGTGAGCTATTCCACCATGCCTCTGTAACAGCAGTGAGAATGTGCACGCAGATCTCTAATTCTGCCTGTTTTTTTGCCTTGCTGTATGTGTTGGTGTACAGGCATTTCAGAGAGGTAACTGATACTGCTGCCAAAACACTGATAAACACCACTTTGGAGTCTTCTCAGTACACACAAAAAAAGAAAATAAGGCTAAAAAAAAGCAACAGGCCCCCATTCAAAGGCCTGGTTTGCCAGACAAATGCAGGAATTGGTTTTGTTCTACCTATCCTCTCAAAAGACAAAGCACAGGATATCCTAGATGTGCATGGAACTGACAGAGTATTTGATCGAGATGTTTAATCTGGCTGCTTGCAGAGCTACCTGGCTTTTTGTGCACAGAAACTGTATGCTCGGAGTTTTGCAGTATTTATAAAGCGGAAAATTTCTCAGGTATTGGAGCAACGTTAAGAGTTTTATCCTAGTGAATCAGCACTGCTGCATTATATGAGCATCTTGATTCTCTGCCATTTTCAAAACTATCTGTTATTGCTGACAGCCAAGCATGAATTCGAAGGCTTCTAATTGAGTGTTTCCTGCCACTTCTATCCAAGGAAAATACATGTTTTCATATATATACGTACATATATATATATATGTACAATCTATTCCAATACAATCTATATACACTGTATAAAATCTTTTCCAATATTACTTCAAAGGACTTGAACTTCCGGAAGATTACTCATTTGTTTTGAATGGAAGTTAGAGATTTCTATTAATTACTAGCAAACAATTGCAAACTCTTCAAGAAAAAAGCCAGAAGCAGTATTTCATTGAGTCCTTTGGATTGCCATATTTGGAATTACCACACATATTTATTACATAGCACCAAGTAAATCCAGATAAAGCCTGCATTTTATCCTTTCTGTTTTCCCCATCCACACCCATTCAATGCTTTAATGTCTTTTTTTAATGGGTAAAAAGGAGTAAATGTGAAACACTTAGCAGAGGAACATGTTACCTTATTATCTGGTTGTTGTCTTCGTTCTGTGTTTCCTAAGAGTTACTTGGGGATATTTTGTTTTTATCTGAGGGAAAGAAATATTTATTTTATTTTTCAAGTACAGAAAATCATTACTTGGTTGAACACTTCAGCAGGATTGTAAAGTTTAGAAGTACTGTTCTATAGGTGTATTTTAATCAACTTTCACTTCTTTATCATCAATGTAAGAAGGCCATCAGAAGGTTTTGGGATTGTTTTTAAAGAGTTTGAACCAGCAGTTAATTTTTAATTTCTTTTGCTTACACATGTAAACACGTATGAAGCAAAAATATTGAATTTAGTACTTACTAAGTCACCTGGATCACTTCTGTATGTTGCAGTTCAGAGTAAAATCATCTTAGTCAATGATACTATATTAATTCTCAAAAAAACCCCCAAACTAAAATAAGAATGCTTCATACTTCTTTTGGGACTGCTATTTCAAACTATTTATAGATTCATGAAGATATCATTGCAGTTTAGGTATATAAATTTATTAGGTGTATAAATTATTTAGGCGTATAAATTATAAATTAGGGATCACTGAGGTCTCAAGAAAGGGATTCTGTGTATTTGTTAGCAATTTCTCTGCTGAAAATATGAGCAGCTAAGAACTTGTATTCAGAGTCTTGGCTAAATTCTAAAGATTAATGGTGCAAATGCCTCTTTATTAAAAAAAAAAAAAATTACACTCGCCTATATTACCTAGAAGTCTTTAAGAACAAAGGTTTGTTCTTCAGTACTTCAGCCACCAATGCCTGAATCTATAAGCCAATCTTCATTGAAAAATTATACTTCTCCCCTTTTTGCTAATAGTAGAAGTCCATCATTCACCTTAAAAATCAATTCTCTAAATGTACAAATGCTGAGGTAAAACAAATGGGTAGTTTTTCTTTAGATTAGTTCTGTGTGTTTATTCTTTCTTTCTTTCTTTCTTTCTTTCTTTCTTTCTTTCTTTCTTTCTTTCTTTCTTTCTTTCTGCACAGCAGTTCAGTTATTACTGAAAATTTACAGGCTTCATTTTCCCTAAATAACTGAATAAAGCAAATTAAATAAACCAGAAAAAAAAAAAATCAGAAATATGCCTGTCAGGCAGGTACCTTACTAATTTTCTTGAATAATTTAATAATATTTATCAAATAAGCTTTGTAGACACTGAAAAAACAAGAAGTATTATAAACTGTGAAAAGAGATTTGCCTGTTCTTCATTAGAAATCTACAGAAGTTTCATAAAGGTTTCTGTAATGAACACTTGTATGTAGTCTTTCCCAGCATGATGAAAACAGGAATATTTATGCTTTTTCTTTTTGCAGTTGGTTTTCGTCTATGTGTCCTGGGTATATATCATTGTAAAAAAATTAGTATCAGTAGCTGCAGAATCTGGGGTGACCCACATGTTAACAAATAAATGAAGTAATATGGGTGGTCTAAAGCTTTGCCTCCACTGTTGGGTAAAGATGTGCACACATGCATAAAATAGACCTTTCCTTTTCCATCTGTTTTTGGCTAACCAAAATGGCTTTCTCTTGTCTTTGGAAGTTAGTAAATACACACTCTGGAGAAGGTTATAAAGAAAAGTTTCATAATCAAAGCACTAATATTGAAAGACATTTTGATAGACATCTCAGTTGCAAGATGCTATTCTGTGGCAAGAAGAGTGTTTTGCCAATAGGAAGTTTTAAAATACTGAGAATTTTAAAGGTTGTATCTGGTATTTTGAATTAGGAACAACAGGCAGGTGAAGAAAGGTGGATTGGGACAGGGTAAGAAGGGACAAAGTTGTCTTACTTGCAAATGCCTCTCTGGGCTACAGAAAGACATTTAAACAGGAGTAACATTTATTTTGCCCACATACCTTTAGGCAACTGTGCTGAGCTGGTCAGTTACCTTAGTTCCATTAGAGACTGCTTCAACACTGGAACTTAGAGTACAAATCCATCTCTCAATAACTGTGTACTTCAGGATGAGAGGCATCATTTTCTGAATTCCACTGGCTTGTTGTCTTTCAAATACAGTGCCACCTTGAACAACAACTTCTTATGTAAATACCCTGCAGGGAGGACATGGAAAGTTATTTACTTACCCAGTGGTGAAAACAACATGCTAATTCTAGTTACTTTATGGAAAATGAGAATGCCATACTTGTTTATAAGGAGAGGACTTTGTGCTCCACCAGCTTTAGGTTGTCTATTCCGACTTGTCACCTTTGTAGGTGTACTGCTTTGGGTTGGGATAGACCTAATTTCCTTCATAGCAGCTCGTATGTTTGAAAGCACACCAGTGTTTCAGCTATTGCTGAACACCATCAAAGCTTTCTCTGTTTCCCATTGGAGTGTACAAGAAGCCAGGAGAGGGCCCAGCTGAGTCCCTTCAATAGATGTTCCATGTATATCAATAGTCTTTGTATCTGATTGGTGTGGTAGACTGTCTGCTTTGGCTTCCTCACTGACTTTGTCAGAAAATTTGTTTATGTCAAGTAAATGTAGCCTCCTTACAAAAATTTATGCCGATAACTTGTATTCTAGGCCCCTGTAAGTAGAATCAGTACAGCAGTCAACTGTGATAGCAATACATTCTGCATGTTTTGTAAGCAGGCATTTATCCTCACTGATGAATTCAAGACTGAGGTGAAATTGGACTTTAGCTGAATGTAGAGAAGATGAAGTAATAACAAATTTGAAAAGAATGTTGTCACAATTAGCTTATAATCGTTCAAGTTTTTTTGTACTGACATTAAAACGGTCTCTAGAGTTCCACAGGCAAACAGCTGGTAAAGCCTTGCTGCTTGTATTTTAAGAGCTAAACTTGAAGCATCAGTAGTTGCAAGATTTCTCTGTGTGCTGTGGGGAAACAGAGCAAGTGCTTTCTCTGCCTTACTCAGCAGCAGACATCTTCTGAGTGATTGGAGATCTTCCTTGACCTTCCTGCAAGGGAAAATGAGATACCCTCTCTTCCTTTGCTCCTCTCACATATACCAATATGCCTCTGTTTTTAATGAGGTCATTCCAGGTTTCCACTTGTAAAAATAAATGCTTCAAGAGGAGGAATAGAACGGAAGGATCATTGTCCCATCTGTTAAATGGCATGATGTCTTTGACTAGACACTAATCAAAATGACATTATCATCCTTATTTTAATTTTTTACCATGGAAGCAAACTGAAAATGCAAAAGTAACACCTTTGCCAAGTGATTCTGAATAATATTACTTTTGATTAATCCTTTTTCTGTTACAGACTTCAACATGAAGAAAACTGGTTTGTTAATAAAACAAAACCCCTAACGATTAAGTTGAATAATTCTTTTTATTGTCTCCATTCATGAATGTGGTTCCAAATTTCAAACTGTGCTTCTTAAAATGTGGTTTTCCTTTTTCACTTGTAATCCAGGTAAGAAAATGTCAGTTAATGGAAAAAAAAAAAGCTGAAATATTGTGCATAAAAGAACACAACACAGAGCTGGTTTCTTCTATTGCAAAGGTCCTATAGGTACTGTGTGCATAATACTTTTTAAATGTATTTACTGTCATTTTTCAAGGCTAAGAAAAAACCTAATCCTTTGAAGTGACAGTTTTGGGTTTTTTCTCACATGAACCACAGATATTAGAAATAGCTAGATAATTTTCTCTTCTATGATTTCTGTCACCACAGAGATCTTCCTCTTGGTTTCTTTGGAGAGCATCACATTTTTCTGTCAGTTTTCACTGTGTGGCCTACAGTTAGAAAATGACATTCATGGTTTATATAAATGAAATTTACTCGTTTTGTGTATATTTATGGTTAGCTTGCTTATTTTATTAGCTTTTTATTCCTGCATTAACTCCTATTTGAAAAATGTATGTGATATTTAGGGAAATTTTAATGCTTTGAAAGACATTTCAATATTTAGAGTTGTCTAGAATATTTTTTATTAGACTTCTGTAAACTAAGACATTTAAAATGCAATTGGTGTCAACCATGAAGCCTTGTGAGTCATTCTGGGCTATTAAGAAGCGGATTCATCTTTTTTCAAGATGGCATTTTTAAAACAAAGCACTAATTCATAGAATATTCAGAAAACACTAAATAGCAAAACAGTCCTCTCATTTGCAAAATAATCCCACTGTAAGCAATATGAATTACATTTGTTTTTGTGCATTTCCATGCATCCTGATCACTGTTTTCTGGACACTGCTTTATTGCTCAGTCTGATTCATTGGATATTCTCCATATTTTTTGCTGAAACAGTTCTCACCCTTTGCCTTCTTGTTTCCCTTTTGTTTGCTCTGAACTTCTCCCTCCCCACTCTGCAACCCCACCCTGGCAATGAAACTGCTCATAAAGCTTCAGGACTTGGCTGAAGACTGTATTAACACTCCTTGGGGTGTAGAACTCTTGTCCCAGTCATTCATCAATCAGTTCTTTTAAAATAAGCCTTACCTCCACAGCAAACGCAGTATGGAGAGGTGTTAACCTTCAAACTTCCTCATTAAGCCATGCCTAAATAGATTTCAAAAAAATAATTCCTTCCCAAAATTTAGGCTATTTTAATTTAATATATTTCATATATTAAATATATTATTTGCTTACCTGTGAATTCTAATTAGCCTCTTTGCATCCACTTGCATGAAATACTATGTTTTTGTAAATTTGTGATGCTTATTCTTTGTAGCTCCACATTTAGTTAAGATGGGACTAAAAATGTCCAAACTGTCAGCCTATATACAACCTTATTTAGGAAGCATCTCCAAGTAGCTTTACCTTGTAACAGTCATCAAGCATTTATAATTCATGCAATTTAAAACTGCTAGAGTCCGATTTAAGAAAAAAATAAAAGATTACTGTTCCTCCCCAAACTATTACTTTGGAATGACATCCATTGTAACTATCTCCCTTCCATCCTCACTTTCCTCTCCTTAGGAAACTTTTAAGACAAACAAGGCAGAGTATCTTTAGTCATTAGCATATATAGGCTCATGAAAATCAGTAAGCACTTTCCAGTTTCAGTCACCATTGGGATCATTCCTTTGGCTTAGCTCCCATTTGCTGCATTGTTTTCAGCAGAGCATAACCACAACACCTCGGTGCCACTCCATCCCTTCTCCCACATTTCCCTTGTCCCAGTACACAAAGCTCCCTCTGTGTTTCTGCTCCTAAGGTGTGCAGACAGTTTGTCCCTGGTGAACCACGGCCAACACAAGCATGCCCTCCGTGCCCTCTTACTGAACATTGCTTTCCAGTATATTACCCACAGCTGCCCAGGAAAGTGGTAGACACATCTCTCCTGGAAACATTCAAAAAAAGTGTGAAGGTGGCACTTGGGGACCTGGATTAGTGGTGCTGGGTGAACAGCTGGACCTGACCATCTTAGGGGTTTTTTCCAAGCTTAACAATACTGTTAATAAATTGCATTCACTGGTGCTGCTTTTTCAACCATGACATTCACTGTGATGCAGTAAGTACATGAATAAAAGCACATAATTTCATGTATATCTTTGTTGGGCTATCAACAACCATATCTGAGTGAAAACAGGAAAATTGGGATAAACTATAATTACCCAGACTGGCCTTTGAACACAACACAGAAATCTGTGGTGCATTCATGCAATGAGTATTATGAGATGTTGATGAGCGCAGGCACACAGAACAGCTTGTCTGGGAACCCAGCCACAGGAGCTCCTCCTCTTTCATGTCTGCCCAGTGCTTAACACAGCCCTAGCAGGCAGTCAAGCTGTAGCTTTTTGCCTTGCAGTGGGTGTCAGGTATGAGGCTCTCCATGTACCTTGACTACAGACATTGTGCAGGTTATATGGCCTTGACTTCCCTCCAAGCCATTCATCTCTGTGGCAGCCTTTCCTTTAAAACTGCCCTTACCCGACACCTCTCCTTTTTTGCTGGATATATTTCCCTTTCTGTAACTTTTTATTTATCCCTTTGCTTGGGAGTTTTCCCATTACCTATGTATGTTTTCAAACTTTGCCTGTTCTGTTACAGGCACATTCCTGTCATAAAGGTTCATCTTTACTCTGTATTGAATAAGTAAAGATTTAGATTCACCCTTCAGGTGCTTTAAATCTTAGGAAATTACAATGTTGTTGGTACACATTGAGAAATACCTTTTTAAACAATATCTTGGGACTTAAAAGTCCCCAACAATCCTTGGCACCAGTACTGAACTTAATTTTTACCTGATTTCCCGCAACTTGTAGCCCAAAATGGGCAGACATTCGTGCAAAAGGAGACAATGGGTCCCAAGGAGCTCCTTCACACCACTGTAGAATGAACCTTTAACTCACAGAATCACAGAATGGTTTGGAAAGGACCTTTAATGAACACGTTGCTCCAATCCCCCTATTGTGGGCATGGACATCTCCCAATAGATCAGATGGAGCTCAAAGCTCCATCCAGCCTGACACTTCCACAGCACAAGCCTGTTATTTCCTCTAGCAGTATTGCTTCTGCAAGACCTGTGGATCAGCAGAGTAACAGCAGCACAAAAGCCAACAACTGATAAGGACTCTCTTTAAGACCTCTCTAAATTAATTTTTGAACAATGAAAATTTTGTCCAAAATAAGATTTGTGACAGGAGGATTAAAAGAAAGATTGCAAACAGTTACTGTAAAATATGGGGAATAGGATTCCTGATCCAAGTTCAAAAACATCTACAGACATAGAATATAGGAGAATATGTTCTGTCTCTTGAATTTATTGTCTCTTGAATAAAGAAATAAAAATTTCTGATATCTATAAAGTCTTAGGAGAAACTACAAAGGAAAAAAATCTTATTTTGAATTCTCACTTCCACATCATCATTATTTTCATTTCCGGAATAGTTTTGTGTGCCAGTGGGGTGGTGCCAATGCAATCAGCTCATAATGCAGCTCTGTTTCATTTGCTACAGCAATTTTGAGTAACATAATTGCAAAATTACTTTTTGCATTTTCCTAATGAAATGATGCATCCTCCACCCTTTGAAGATTGTATTCCAATATGCAAATTTTTGCCTATGTCACAGAGAACAAACGTATCTTCATATGATATAAAACGGAGAAAATAAGCTTCTTGTGCAGCTTGGAGTCTGGATTGGGGTTTTTCTGTCCTAGATACCTTTAGCCTTATTTTTCCTGTACACTTTAACAAGATTTTTTTTGCATTGCTACCACCTAATGGTCATAATGTCTTAACTCTAATGGTAGTAATTTTGTCTCACTCATGTCCAGCTTTCAGACAGAATTCATACAATAGCTTTTGTCTTTTTACAAAAAAGTAGAATAGTAGTAAAATACTAAAATTACTGCCAGACTTTCATCACCCATTTTTTGTATTTGCATGGTAAAGTCTTTTTTCCTCAATGTTCCTGAAATTCTAATGACAAAGAGGGTTATGATTAATTTGTAGACAGAATACCCCTTTTGTAAATGCATACTGCTCAATAAATGAACAAGCTGCTTACAGTAATTAAAGTAATGTCATGCTGTGCTCAAATTGCTTGTGCTAATAAAGCTAATTGGCAACAGCAAGCATTAACTGTGATTAGTCATATGCATCTAATGTCATCACCAGTGCCTATAATTTTCTACACAGAGGGAATTTCACATCTGTTTTAAATCACTTGTCTGTTGCCTGAATTGGTGTTCTTTCCAATATTACTAAATCAGAGATTCTTTTACTACAAAAGATGACAAAAAAGTTGATTTTCTTTTTTCAAAGAAAGAACTGCATAGTAGTGCATAAGATATGAAGCCTTTCCAAGTAATTTATTCTGAAATAAGTGCTTGATTTCAGTTAAATTAGCAAATCTGCATTTTCCTTCTTTCACATATAGCCTGATATTCTCTTCAACACAACGTAGATTATTTGCAACAGAACATTCATTTTCTCAATTTAGACTGCACACTGTATTTCCCCATAAAATGGATGAGTCAAAAGATCCATTTTGTATTTGTTTTGGAAATTTGCAAGCAATCATTATCAGGAAGACAATCTTTTGCACCATACAGTAACTCTTAGCTAAATAAACAATAAATGTAATGTAACTAGAACAATAATTATTTGCCTTGTCTACCCAAAAAGGTAAATGTTAAATTATTAAGAATCAGGGGGCTAAAAATGGAGTTTTAGAGACCAAAATTATCCAGTAATTCATACAAGTGCTTTTCATGAGTTACATTTACTAGACGTCTCCAATTGGCATAGCTTTTTCAGTTCTCTGTCCAAATGGATACATTTTTTTACAAACACAAAAGTGTTATCCAGTTCTCCAGCTGAGGTTTTTTCCTGTGCTGAATGAATATTTCATGCATTAATCTGTTTGCTACAGTTCTCAGTTTGCTTTTGTCCAGCTGCTTGGATTTATTGATCTATGTCCAGCTGATATCCAGCCTTATGGCTCACAGTTTCATGGACTATGTAAAAATGCAGAGCTATCCTGTCACCTCAGGATCTGCAAAGGCAAACCAATCCACCCCAACCTACACAGAGAGCTATCTCAGGGAAAGAGAACATTTGCTCCATGAACAGCTCTAGTTATGCCTCTTTTTTCTTTTTTTTAACAGCAATTTACTGACTTTTTCCATTTCAGATTTCAGTTCTATGTCCATTATTCAAAATGTTACCTAGCTGATTGTAATTTCCTTTTTTCTATCCCATTTCAGAGTATGATCAGGTCATGACCTTTTTTCATCATTTTTCGTTTTCTAAGACTGATATACTCATAAAAATCCTCATAAACTTGGAATTTGACATCATTATACTCATATGCATCACTGTGACCATTCTCTGTGGTAAATGTGATGATAGTATCAGAAATCTTTTATAGAAGAATCTTAAGTTTCACAATATAACGTAATTGTAAAGAGGTAAATCTTTACCCATAACAAAGCAGTTTTGAATCAGCTTCAATTTCTTGGATTGCTTTTGCTTACATAGACCACAAATGGTTTCCTTTGGTTGGGGTTTTTGAGAGATCCAGTAAAAATCAAAGATACACATGTGAAATCACATCTAGAACTGCAGGTATTAACTTCCATTTTATCAGATTACAACATCCACTTCACTATATATTTTTTTAAATTATCTAAGCAACTTGTTTGTGAGCTCAGGGGACATTTATCATATGGCTAACTTTTACCTACGTGATTGAGCAGCTGTATTTAGTTGCTGGCTGGAGTTAAGCCATGACAAGCTCAAAAAAAAAAAAAAAATCCCCATTTTTTTTTATTTTTGACAGCCTGGATAACTTTGCAAGCTCCCAGAGCCTTTGTAATGACATCAGTATTTGTATTTTAGGAAGTAGTAATTCTGCTTGCTTGGGCACACAGATTCAGTAATCTACCTCTGTGAAATCCCTAAAAAAATCCCCAAGGTTTTACCCATGTATACCCAAGAGTACTCAGCATTTGTTTTTCGAGCTCATCAGCACCACTAACATGCAGTTCACTCTATCCAATATGGTGAACTCAGTTACTTACAAACACTGTCCAGGGAGCACAGCTAGGACTCCTGGTCTTGTGGGTGTCTGGGCACAGGTGGTTAGCGAGAATGTTTTATAATTGAAGACTTCAGGAGCCAAGTTCAGATGCTCTCTGTTACAGAAGTTTACTATGATTGAAAAGACACAGAGTACACATGATCAAATATGATGCAACCACAAAAAAACCTGATGTTGAGACTGATTACGAATACTAACAACTTAGTCTGTAAGCAAAGGAGAGACGGCAATGATAGGAAAAAGTTTTAAGTTTCTCATGTTTGCTTTCAGGGGGTTTGGGTGGATGCTCTGCATTGGTAAGTACAGTGCTGTACTTGTAATCTCTCTTCAAGAGGGACAAAATTCCTCTGACATCAATGCTGACTGTCAAGGGCAGAATAAAGAGTAACTGGTTTTGGCTGATAAATACTACTTTGTACTAGAGGAGTGGAAAAACACAAAATAGGGCCTATTTTTATGGGGCTTTAAGGAGACCAAGCTAATAACAAGTAAGCATAGGTCATAATAAGGAATAAAATTAGAAAATAAGCAGATAAACGCAATCTTTTTGGCAAACATGGAAAGTTAAAGGGAAGTTGTGCCCCACAACCATGAGAATCAGTATTACAAATGGGGTTGTGGCCCTTAAAGCTAATCCTAACAATAGAAACAGAATATACATTTAAATTCATTTTTTTAAAATTACTGATCAGAATTCATATGCATCTGAGGTGCTTGATTTGTCTGGTGCCACTTTAAGATGTCATAGGAGAGTTACTTAATTCCTTTAAACTTTTCTAGTCAGTGATTCATCTTGTTATCCTTCTCTGTTTGAAAGCTTTAATATTCTTGCCCTCACTTTGGATTTTACACTCTACGAAGTTACTCACGAGCCAAACAGGTAAGTAGAGCAGTAAGGGGCAATTTGACCTACCTGAGAAGGAGATGCAGCACACTGCTTCTTATGTAAGTGCTGCTCAGTGCTAAAGAGTATCACTTAGATTTTATTTCTACTTAATGTTCTGCTTACTAGGAAGAAGGAAATTGAAAGCATAATTATAAAGGTGGTCTTTCTCTTGCCTTCCCCAACACAAAATCAATCTACTGTCACAAGGATGGAGGAATGGGAGTAAAGAGCATTCTAGGGAGAGAAAACTCAAAGTGTTTTTGTGAAAGGACTGTCTGCATCGCTCAGTATTAGTTAATGTAATTACATCATTGCACATGACAGATATTTATTTCCCTAGGTTTTCCCGATAACCATTGGAGAAAAAGGTTCCTCTAGAGGATCACTCAGGATCTACTTAATGCAGCTCAGGAATACTGCCCTCTCAAACATAAAAACTAGTTAAGTCACTTCTCTCAGACTAAATAAATATGACAAGGTACTAATAGATGGAGATAGGCAATCGAGGTTTTAGAAGTTAATCTTACACCAACTAATAATGTTTGCTGATGCTAACACACAGGTCATTCACAAAAAATGTTATCCTGGTCATTGTTCAAATGTTTTCTGCAGAAACTTTTTCACTAATACAAAAGTGCCCAGTTCTGACTAAATCTCAGTTTAATGACTTGTCAGACCTTTTCAATTTTAACATACCGGGAGCATTATAAATTCCCTGGCAGTACTTCAGTACTACAGCCAAGACTCCTGAGTTTTTTCTTTAATATGGAGTTAGCAAAATTGTTTGTGCGTACTTCATTAAGAATTTTAAAAAAGAAATTCTTGTAAGATAAAATTGCCCATTTTTTTCTTCCTTATACTTTCACAGCCACAACAGTCATTAATATTAGTGATTGCAGCGTGATGGATGGTACGTGCAATTG
The DNA here is from genome assembly GCA_013401135.1 of Cettia cetti. Taxonomy (NCBI): domain Eukaryota; kingdom Metazoa; phylum Chordata; class Aves; order Passeriformes; family Sylviidae; genus Cettia; species Cettia cetti. The sequence goes on from VZUI01086175.1 coordinate 12,304, forward strand.
AGGAGTTTCACTATGCTGTTTATGCTGTGTGCTCTAATTGTGAAAAGGATCCATTTTTTCCCTTTCCTGGTTTTGGAAGGAGAGCTGTGTCTTTCAGTATCACACTAAGAGTTGTTGGAGAACATGCCGCTACTACTGATCATCTGAGTTGTAAATAGCTGTAAAGCTTGATGAAAATAACAAAAGCTTTGATCTCAAGCCCATTTAAGCATTCATATTTTTATTTAACAGCTCTAACCTATTACAAGTAAGTTTGGATCTTTTAATTTAACAAATGCCTTCCTTTAAAGATACTGACAATAGTAAAATATACTATAGGAACTGATTTAGAAACTTTTAAATACTTATAAAGTGTGTAGAAATGCATCATGGGGGAAAAAACGCCATGGGTGGGATGAGTGGTCATGTTTTCCCTTCTCATTGCATTGTAACTTGGCTGTGCAGTTCAGGTTTTGAAGCATTGGTTACTACTATCTAGGCAAATAGAACTATCAAAACCTCACTGAACTTCATGTCATCCCACTCCATTTTATTGATTTCATTTTGGTTCAGAGTTTTTTCTTCTTTTTATGCATTTCATTGTTTCAATTTCTTCTCCTGTCTTTTAGCTTCATATTCTTCCCTGATTCCAGCATCTCAGTAAGTAAAAATAACTAAAACTTACCAAAATTATAGTCTCCCATAGAGGAAAAATACATCCTATGTGGATTTCTAACATTTTGTCATTTCTCAAGAAGTGAGGGCAGGGAGGAAAAATAGAGTAAGAATTTAAACATCAATGACCCTTACTATGCTGTGTGAAGTCAAGTTAAACGGAGCTTTTCACAGAGCATGTGACAGACCCAGAGTTCAAGCCGGCCTAGAATGAAGTGAAATTCTAGTCTTTGTTACAAAGATTTGTGTAAGAGATTTTTTTAATTACCTCTTTCAGCTTTTACTTAGCAGCCATCACATCTATTTAACTTGTAACATCTAAGAAAAAGGAACTTTTACTTCATAAACACCTATGTGTCAAGTATGTGGTTTTTGCAGTCCTGATAATGATTCATTCTATCTTTCCACAATCCCAAATAGTTCTGCGAAATCTTCCATGAGACATCAGGCAAAGGAGAACGACAAATGCCAATACTGCCAGGATTCTTGAGAGTAAGGAAGAGCTTCCTGTAAATAACTTAAAGCCTGCAAACATTTATCTGTCACCCTGTTTGTTATTTTCATCCTCTGACTGCAAAATTTCTAGCACTGGTACATTTACCTTTATTTCTGTAAGAAATTATTCTGATAAAGCACTTGGAGAAAAAGCCTCTTCTAATGAAAAGCATCTGGAAAACACTGACATTCCTCCTCTCTACCGATTCTCCTCTCCCTTTTGCTTCTTAGACTAAGAGCGGTTTGTTTCAAAGTTCAAGTATTATTATTGTAGGATTTTGTCAGTCCCATCCTCAGCCACCACTGCTACGGCAGCAGCAGAGAGTGACTCCTAGACACACTCAGTAAACTGAACACCTAATAAATGCCTGTCAGCTTATTACCTTATTTCTCCTCAACAGAAAACCTTTAGTTAACAGAAATACTTATTTATGAGTTTCTAAGACATTCTTAGAGGTTTGTAGCACACATCAAGGCCACAGATTGTTTATAAAAAAGTCATTCTTGCTCCCATATCCTTTCTGCTCTGAGGTCAAAAAAGCTTTTTTGTCATAAAAATATACAATGAAGATTGTCAGAGATAGCAGTATTCAAGCAGTGAAATACTGATTTGTGTAAAAGCTGGAGCAAATCAAAACTCCAGAGGCCATACTAAGTTCTACAGTCAGATAAGGGCATATGAAATACCTCGATGACACATATGGCTGGACATTGTGATAGTCGTAAAAATAATCTTAAAAATTAACTAGTTACTCTTTCAAACATGCCATATTATCAGTCGCATCTTTTATGAGCAAATGAAGACTAAATTCATAGTCCTCACAGTAAGTTTAGACAGAGGAAGGTTTTGTAAGACAACTAATGTTAACACAAAACAAATAACCTAATTTTGTCTAGTAGCAGCAATCATTCGAGTTTCTGAATCTTCACATTCCAGGGCCAGATGTCTACATAACACACAGCCAACAGCCTGAGTATTAATTCTGACTTCATTACACAACTTATAAAGATGATTTCATTAGTGTGTATTTTCTTCTCCTACTGCAACTCACAACTTCAGTCTTTTCCCTTCATGCATGAATAATGTGCCACAGGCATCACTGCCATGAACTATGAAAAAGAATTCTCCCAGGAGCCCAAGGCCATTTGAGAATTCTTGTTTAGAGCAATGCATTCCACAGGCAGCCGGAAAGATTTCACCTCTTTCTAGCTCACTGAAGTGCTACAATGACAAAAAAGTGAAATGAGGCCTTGCCTGAGATTAAGAACTTCAAACTGCCTTCCCCTGCAATCAAAGCTTTGCCATTTCCCTGCTTTATTTCTTTCAAGCCAGTATCCTGATACTTGAAAGCAATCACTTTTCCATTTGAGTGTTGCCTACCTATAACCTTTTTGCACACTTGTCAACACAAAGACTTCTTCCTAATACATGTTTCAAAGTGACTAGATGACCTAGTTTCTGTACAAGAAACATCAATTTCTTGATTCCTTCTCACACACTCACTGGAAAATGTATCCAGAAGTAGCATTTACTCCTCTCACTGAATGAACATAGTCAAAAAAGGATATTAGAGGACAGCTCAGGCGAAAGAGCACCAAGCATGCACATGTACAAAGTCACGCTTAACTGCATGCAGTTAGTTTTACAATTCAAATCCTTCCCTGAGCTACTCCATTCTAGATTGTAACTGAGATTGTAGAAGAGACTCCCAGTTGGATATGCCTTACCACAGGCTCGTATCTATCAAGTAGCTGGACTAAGAGAGCATCAGAGTAATCACCTGACAAGAGCCAAAGTTTGCCTCTGACACCAGAGGCAGCAGTTTCTCCTCCCATCAAGATACCTTCAGGCTGGCCAGAGACCACTGACAATGTCTACACATGCAGATACAAGCCTGAAATCCCAATTTAATAAATGCTCTTATGTGTTATTTGTTCTTCCTGGTATTCTACAGTTCACTGCACTTTGGAAACACATCACGGGCACTGCACCAGCCATGTGGAGAGAACATATCCTACACACTGATGTGCAGGCACACAGGTGTGAATCTATAGATATTTATTTAAATACTTCAGTTAAAAATCGTCCTCAGTGCTTGTACATAGAAATAAGTATGAATTCCACATGAATTATGTAACTAAAGCTTGAAACAATTTACTTACCAGGAAGCCACCCACCACTTTCCAAGTTCAGAGATTTATCTTTAGAGTAGTTCAAACTAGACAAGCAATGTACTAGCACTAAAAAGAAAAGTGGCACATTTCATCAGCCCTTTTATCTTTTCAAGCTACTTTATTCTGAAGGGACTAAAGAGAAACAAGAGAGCCCAACAGTCCCATGAGCATCTCACAGTTCGTTACTACCTTGTCCATCCTCCAAGGCTCACTCCAAAGCAGAGCCCTTTGCATCTGAAAGCATATCTCAGAATTGTAAGTTTAGCAGTGACCAAAGAAATCCAACCCTTTTTAACAAACACAGCATTAACAAATGTAGGAGGAAAGATGCTTTGGAGAACTCTGAACAACAGAAACAAAATCACTTGAGTTTTAGCAGTCCTAGCTTATTTTAACAATCTCATGCCTCTGTCTGATACGAGAATCAGAAGAGGACAGTCAACAGTTTTTATCTTGCATTTGAAAAAATAGCAAGAGTGATTTCCCAAACACTTAATTCTGTTTGGTGTAAGAAAAAGCAGGTTTTATTTGCAATGTCTGCAGTCAAGCTTCAGTGCCCTTGCAAAAGACCCAGACAAATGCATTACCCAGAGTGAAATTGTGACAATCTTTGACAGATAATTTGTGTAGATAAGGGCAATGGAAGATAAAAGTGTGTAAGAAAGGTAAGAAAGACAAAAGTGTGGCATAGTGGAATTTAAAAGCAGACTTAACCAATCTGTAACAGGTCCAGGTTCCATCTGAAAAAATGATGTCTATGAGACCCTTGAGAATCAAACACCCATCTACTTGAACACCATCCACAGATCAAAGTAGTGAGACAACCAGATAAACTTCCCCTGTGCAAATGGGCAAACATTATAATCTCATGGGACACAAGCAACAAAATCTACACAACCACAGCTAGGCAAGATGTAGCTTTCTTACTCTAGGTGGCTGTATGCCAACACACAATCATCATCTAAATAACAGTCTTCAGAATCATGATTTGAGACATAGAAAACACTGATCACAGGAAGGCACCCACACCATACACAACTCAAATCCAGAATGACGCCCTAGAATCAGAATTACAGTATTTAAGCTATGGCCAGACAGATAAAGGGAATCTCGCCCCAATTTGCAAGGTACTTAGTGACTTAGAGAAGACAGAAATACAGAAGTTCCCTTCTCCATAAAAAATACAAAAACACTAAGCCCAGACTCATCTAAAAGAAAAATTTCTGAAAGACACTATCAGCAAAACACAAGGTAAAGTTTGGGTCTCAGTGCTTTAGCTTGTGGCAGCAGAGTAAGAAGTACACAGATTTCCTTTGGATATCATTAGAAGCGTGATTACATCCAAGTCATTAACCAAGACAAAACACAGGACAAATCACAATTTGAAACAAGTAACAGAACCTGGCCTGAGCAAGTCCAAAAGATGTCATGAACTGTCCTACCTAAAGGAGACAGAAAAATGCCTCTATCTTTACAATAAGAATATTTTTTATTTTAATTTTATTGCCTTCACCTCCTTCCATGCTGTAACCTTACATACTCCAACAATGGAACAGGAAGATGCCAAATCCTTACCTGCCAGCAAGTAAAATGCAGACACTAAAAGACAGTCATTAAAAACTTTACCAAAAAGGGCGTTTTACTGCCACAGTAACAGTCATTTTCCATCCTGGTTTGGAAACCAATACAGACACATTCATAATGAAACTCAAAGCACTTATACTACACTGGAGAAAGCACTATTTATTCTGAGACAGTCAGAAGTGATTAAATCTAATAGAGCCAGTTATATACACTAAGTATTTCCTGATATAACTGTATGTCAGAAAACAAAATCTCCAAGGAAATTAATGCTTTAAAATTTAAACAGAAAGGTAAGTTTATAATGAATGACAGTCATCTTCCTCACAGGTCTCCTCAATGGATTTCACACAACAAATGAATGTCACAGTAAGTTTCCACAGAATTATGCAGATGACAACACAGAACTCACTGTTTTCAAGAGGTAGATACAAGGTTTAATAGGTGCAAAAATGTAGACTTCACTCAAGAGCATGGTCACATGGGATTCCATGTACAATGACATAATGAGATTGTTTCCACTATCCTATTATCTTTTCAGTGAATTAAGAGCAATGTTAGTCAAGATGATGACTTATGCTTTTACTCAAATGGAACGATCTTCCTGTAAAACTAATGCAGGGCTTACACTTAAAAATAATGGTTTCACTGGTCAAGAAGGCATGATTCATCCACTCTGTCAGGTGGGAAGAGGCAATGAGTTACTACAAGTATTACTGGCCTAGCCACTTTTGAAAGAAACTCTTGCTTGAGTAAAAATCCTTTACCAGAGAAATCCTGAGGGTTAAATCCACTGCCCGTTGACATCAACTGACACCATTATTCAGTTTGAAGTGACTGAGTCTTTTAGCCATTTCAAAGAGCACCGTGGAATGTGGCAACGGACAAGCCTTTCAAAGCAAGCTCATTTCATCCTAATTGCTGCTAAAAACACTGTAGGAACTCAAACCTGAACAAGGGTATTAGACTTCAATCCACGCTGCAAATGCATTAAAATACCTTTTCATAAAGAAGACTCAAATCCCATTGCATGCAAGTCAAATCTGATTAAACAGGCTGGGTAACAGCTGTTCAGGATTCTCGCGGTAAGTTCAAACCTTTGTAAGGCTTTGTGAGCAGCACATCAGCAGCAGTGTTGATAGGAGCTGGCAAAAGAGATGTGTTTACACACACCCATACACCCTCCCCTCCCCAAACACACCTCCAACGCTTTCAAGTTCAGGATTCCTTGTGCAAGTAATAGAGTGAGTGGGTAAAACACACCCTACACTTCCTCAAAACAGTGGACTGATATGACAGTTCGTGAACAGAAGGGCAAATACAAGACTCTGCTAAACTGAAGGCAACACAACAGGGCCCAGGTTCAATTTCATCTACTGTGTTCTCCAGTTTTCATGGCTACAGAGCTAGACAAATCAACTTTTTTGCAAGGGACAAATAGTTCCACTGGAAAGGACTCAAGTTTTTCTCCTTACAAACATCAAACTTACACAAACCAACTGCTGCTTGCCTGTAATTGGAATTTCTACCTGACTCCAATTCCTGCATCAAAACAAGCATTTTTGTTTCCAAAGCTGCTTGTTCTGTGACAGATCAAATTGACAAGAGGACAGCTGCCAACCTAAAAGCTACACACTAAATGATTTTGGTCAAGCTGATCTGAAAGTAATTCTAAACTGATAAAGAAAACTTAGAAACTGACTGGATTCCATCATTTATAGAGTACAAATAAAAGGGCAACCATAGTTACCAATTCCACTTATGATATTGTGGTTTTACATTTTCACACAACTGATCAGTTTGCAAAAACCTTCAAAGACAAGTGCACTGAACCTTGCAGAAAATGCAAAAGAGAAAGCAATAAGGGCAGTGACATACATGTGGGGTTTTTATTTCAGTATGCAATGTAATGTTTAGGCACGTTGTTTGGGACGCCTTCTAAAATAAATCATTGGCCATTGTTTAGAATATCCTTTTGGCTTTAAATACTGGTCAGGAAAACAAATGATGTAAAAAATAAATGAATATAACTATAACAGAAACAAAAATGGTTTTGCGTCTGAAAGTGCAGGAGCTTTTTAACCCTTTCACCAGACAATGTGGCAATATACAGTATATTGCTTCCGTTTGTTTGAGAAGGCTGTTGGAATTTTACACTGACATAGAAAATTATAAATTACACAGAATTAGTTTCCATAATCACTATATATATACACAAACCAGCTGTGAAAAAACTGGTTTAGAACATACAAATGAAAGCCTCACACAGATCAGTACAGTGAAATTACCAATTAACATGCTCTGCTGCCAAAATTTGTATTAAAAACACTATTTACTTTTAAAATGCAGGTACTGTAATTATATTAGCAGCATGAGCATTTCTTTTACTTGACTTGTCTAAAAGGATTATAGCGTTTTAAACACGCAGATTGTTCTGAAATGTTCCATTGTATAATGCTTGGTATTAAACTAAATCTTGGTGAACTGTTTAAAGGCAGGTGAACCACTTAAACACAACAAGCCATGTGCACTCCAAATATTCTAGTGTTTCACCTGGAAGGTATTGTTTCAAGCAAACTAGACTTAACAGAACATATGGCTTTACAGTAACATCAATTTGTCAACTAAGCTGTTGCAATAAATACTTTAAATCTCTACCAATAGACTTACATTTTTTGATCTGTTTTGAACAATACAGAAAACAATTACCAATTAAAAAACCTGTTGTAAAATGTTGAACACCAAAAAATTCTTATTTAAATCACTTTTGTAAGCTAAACCAACCAAAATAACATTTATAGGGCATTTCAGTTTCAGAAAAAACATGAATTTTCTTTTTTTTTTTTACAAGGTGAAAAATGTAAGAAAACTGCTAAATACTTTGGTCACACTAATCGTCAAATAGTTATGTCTCAAATACATTAGATTTTTGTATTCACTTTTTTATAAAACTATTCTTACAGCCATTTTAACTATAGTAACACTACTGTCATCATTACATGGGTAGCAGGATCTTATTTCACAGGCCCCCCGTTATTTAGAACAATACAATATAAACATACGCAAAAATTATTGGTATTTCTCAATGTGCAATATTTTTACACTTATGAATTTCTGTACAGTGTCTTAAAATCTAGAATATAAATGTTGCTGGTCCTGATTCCTTGCGAAATTAGTGCAGCAGTGACTGGCTTCAACAGGGTCTAGATGATATCCTCAAGAAACACTCAAACACCTGGACATCAGTTCTTTCTCTTCAGCCAAGGTAGTAGACATCACGTATCATACAGGGCCATTAACAGATGCCTCTCCTAAATGGGTGTGTTGATCAGTCCTAAGAGGGCAAAAAAAAGAGATGTAAGCATACAAGAAAGATTCAAAGCAAATTCAGGTAGGTGCAATAAAAACCAAACCAAAACCCAACAACCCCAGATCCTGTGTAGCATAACCCATGAACTGAAGGAAGCAAACGTGCTAATAACATGCTCATCCCAATTAACTTCTGCAGTCCAGCATTTCTGGAGTCCTTATTTCCTAATTAAGCATAGCACTCAATTAACTGAGCACACCACTGAAGAACGTGTGATCTTCATTAACTGAGATAATAAGTGATCTCTAGAGACGTGGTATCTCAGAGAATTACTAATAAAGAGCACTTTTCTGATACTTAGCCAAATCTTATTCTGTGAGGCAAAATGTGATACCAGGAGCATTTAAGGTTGCACTGGAAAGCCAGCAGCTAAGACACAACAGGAAAAACAACAGCATCTTAAAAAGTTGCTTTACTTATTAATCTAATCTACAAAGAGCCTTTCACAAATACTTTGAATGTCAGTCCATTAGGATGAAATGTTCATGAAGTATGGAAGAAAATGGAGAGCAAACCTACAAGAGTGAAAACAGGAACAGTATATACATTTCTAGATAAAAGTTTAGTGTGAACATGGGCTCAATTGCTCTGGACTGGCACAAAGAGATCAAACCAATGCATGAGGACATCAAAAATATGCAAGCAACAGAGGTAAAAAAATCTCAACTTCCATTCAGTGCAAGTCTATAGAATACATCTGAAGATTCTCTAAAAGAATGCAAATACTGCTTGAAACTACAGATGAGGAAAGTTACCTGTAACTTCTGTTCTCTGATGGTGGACATCACAGAGAAGCCACTCTGGGGTCCGTGCTCTACATGCACATGACCAGCAGGAGCCCCCTAGCTAAGTCTTTGGCTGCTAAGCTCTAAAAACACTTTTTAAAAAACATATGTCAACATCAGAGAAAAGACAGACAGAACTAGACAAAAACAAACACTTCTTAAGAGAAACCCAGAAGGTAAGAAACAAATGTTGTGTAGACAGGAAGTGTGGAAGTTTGCACAAGCATCACTCCCTTATTAACTGGAAAGAAGTCCATGCCAGAACAGGGCTCCTAGCAGAGATTACTCCTGCTAGCCACCAGCCAGAGACCTACCTAGGGGACTCCTAACACTAGTCATACATACATGGAGCCCCAAAAGCACCATTAGGTTTACCTTGGTATTTACCCTGTGCTTATGAGGATCTACTGCAACAGCCACCTTTAGAGAAAGTTCTGAGCTTTGCTGAAGCCAGCAGGATTCAGTGAAAGGAGTTCCTTGAGATTTCCCACAACCTAAAGGCAATCGAGTGAACTGCTAGCTCTGAGAACCCTCTGTTGGTTCACACAAGCATCTTCACTCAAAAGGTAATCACCTACTACCCAAGGACTTTTTCCCTACAATTTAATGCTTATCAGCATTTAAAAAAATACTGTAGTCTCAATAAAGACAGCATCTCTAGGAGACACTGTGAAAGAGTTTTTGGGTTTCCCCACTTGAAGTATGCAGGGCTGTTTTTTTCTGACTGAAATCCCCTTCTTGATCAAGTTTGAGATTTATGCAGAGCAGGAAGCTAGAAGAAAGATCTAGTTAAATACTGACTCATAAGTAAGTCTTAACCAGAATCTAAATTCATCAAACATGCTACCATCTTCTACGGCTATATACAGTATAATCAGAACAAACAATAGAGTTCTGAGCATCAATTCACTATCTAACCTGGTAACATTGTCACAAAACAGAATGGGGATATTTACAATTCTCTGCAAGAAGCATACACCTTTGAGGACTCAAGAGTCTTAGAATCAACTGAAAACTGAACTTGCAAGAATTTAATAAAATAAAAGCAAGCACATTTTTAGACTGAGCTAAACTCAATCTCTTTAGATCAAACCTATTAGAAAAGCACACGAGCTGCTATTTAAAGAATTGAAAACACCCTTGAATGCAGTTACCTCTGTTCTGGACTGCTGTTAGTAGGCTGAAGACCTGAAGGGACCTCTTCTGCAACCTCTGTATTCTCTTCTACTACATATTTACAAGAAGGATCCTGCGAGGTAGTCAATTTTCCTTCCTCACTTAAAAAAAACAAAACAAAAGCAAGAAGTTATTTTATGTATTTAACTTTGAAGTTTATTTACAGGGAATTTCAGGCAACAGGAGAAAACTGAGACGGGTCCATATTTCACATGCAAATGGATTTTAAGTTATGACTGAAACATGAAGGTCAAGCACATGGCTCTAGACTTTACAAACACCTAATGATACACTGACTGGTGTTTACATCCATTAAAACTTGACCGGATAAAAGGGCAGGAAACACAGTGATTGCAAATAAGATCAGAAAGGAAAAAAAGGAATGTATGTGATGCCTGAAGTGATAACAATCACAATCCTTTACTATACATACCGATAGGATTTCAACACTCTGAAGCCAGAAGTATGCAAAAATGGAAGAAAGTATAAAAGAAATTCAAGTTTCCCACAGAAACTGGCATTAATAAAGTCTGTCCATGAAACATTCCAGCAAATCATTAACTCATCATGATCTTACATAATAAACTTCCTAGTAACTCCACAGTGAATACTATGTATGGTTTATGGGGTACATAGACTGCAGCCCAATCTACTTCATAAACTTCTTCTTGTAGACAAAAACAAAGTTTGGTGAAAAAGCTGTACACTCACACTATGTAAGACAGTACCATGTAATCAGGCAGCCTCAAAAGTCATTAGCTAACAAATCTCCTGGTTTGCCTCTAAACCCAAACTTTTCTGTCTCTCTATTCCACCCTCATCCACCTCAATCACACCATTATGAGCAAACTAAAATACAAATTTGAGCATATATACCTGCAAGAGATAGTTATAAAGTAGCTCTGAAGTAGACAAACATCAATCTTATACCTCTGTGGCAACAAATCTATTTATTCAAGAAGTGCCAATCTCCTCTGCTGGTTTTCTTCCTATTCTCACAGTTCTCCTTTCCATGGGTCCTTTAAATTTCAATGAATCCTTCTCTTTTCTCCTTCTATCCTGCAGAGCCTGCAAAAATACTGTCTTTTGCATTGCAATCTCTCATCAAGTTTTCCCCATCTAATCTCCCCATCTCACTTGCCTTGATACTCTTCACATTCCTTCCAAATAAAATACCATCACCATTGAAAGTGATGTCCTAGGGTTTTTTTTTTTCCTACTTGTTCCTCACTCTGAACTAAGTTCAGAAATCAAGTTTTTGTCCTTTGCAGCTTTCCACAAATTAACGACTGCGCTTATAAACTCCCTTAATGTTGATTTCAACACCATCAGTTTTCTATTGACAGAAACCTAGATAAAGCTGAAGTCTGGAAGCATCCACTTTGAAAGGCAAACAGGCCAGAGTAGGACTTCTTCTCACTACTCTAAATGTCCCTTAATTTAGACCTTTTCCCAATAAGTTGGTTTAAAAAATGCCACTTGAACATTGACTCACTATGAAGCTGCACATCCCTATCAGAGTAGAACACGCTCGACTCTCTACATTTAAGACCTCATCTTTGAGCCCCCTTGTACGTTTCTTTGACATTTCCCTTCCAAATCAAGACCCCAGAGTCCCCATTACTAGAAGTTTTCAATATGCAATTGGACAGAAAGCCTGGTAATCTCATCTGGGCTCCCTTTCCCATAAAAGATTGGACCAGATAAACTTTCAAGGTTCCTTCTGACTGGGGCAATTCTACGATATTGCCGCTCTTTGCACCTCTATGTCCTTTTAACTAGAGTTTCAGTAGGTAATTCCATGAAGGTAGGCAGGAGCTGCCACCAGATGCTGCCTCATGTTAGTTTTTGCACCAGTATCACAAGTCACACAACTTGAAAGTGCATGTGAGCTAAACTAGTTTAAGGAGAAGTTTAAAGACACCATGGATAACTAAACCAAATTTGTAAACATCTAAGAGTAAAGACCATGTAAAAGCATTGTGCAAAAGACAGAACTGGAGAGCAGACACATTTGCTAAATCAGCAATGCACTATGGATGGCTTCATATCACATCGATCTGCAAAGAGTCCTAACACTTCCCTGAAGTGCTGTGGTTCACTCCTCTATGAATGCCATTTGATTTAGAAGCACTGTGCAGTCACAAATTTTCCCTCCTCTGTGCTGAAAAACCGTAAGAAGTTAAGTCACTCAGATAATCAAAAGGATGGAATCAAGAGTGATGGAAAGCTGTTTGGTTTTCAAGGTCTATTCATTTTGGATGGTTCAGGAATTATCTCCTACCACTAATAAAGTAAATTAATTTCAACAACAGGCAGTGTAAGGAGTACTGAAATCGACTCAGGATTGTTTTTTTAAGCAACTTCCAAGACATACTGACAATTTCTTTTTCGTATATAAAGCTAGAATAGGGACAGATACTAGGAACTTATTCTAAAAGAACAAGAAGTGGGTTGCATGTCGAAATGCTCTAGCAGCGTATTCCAATTTGTCAACATAAGGGTGGAGCCAGGACACACCAGCTTCAATAAAGACAAAATTTTTGCACATCATACTCTTTGTAGCCTCTGTTTCCCTACATAAATATTTGATACTAAATAAAAAACACTTGCTCATTAAATCTGAGATCCCAGTATTTTAGTAGATGGGATGAAGCAGACAACACTGAAATGCACTTTATTCTCATAAAAGGGTCACAGTGTTGACATACGTATAATGTACAATTTGACCGTGTTGTAAGACACTTATTCCTTATCTTTGAATCATTTTGTATCAGAGAATGGTACAATTAGGAAGTTATTCTTCCAGTTATTCTAGAATTCCATGTGCCACCTGTAGTCCAGAACAGATTTAACAGCATCGTGCATACCACCAACAGTGATCACCCCAAGTGTCTGATGAGCTACACTCAAAAGCAGTGCCTGGCTGGTCTTCAACTTTTGTCTTCCATCCTCCTGAATGAGAAGAATGAAATTCCAGTCCAAATCTAAGAATTCTGTGCAGAATTTGAAAAGCTTAGTTTTGATGTGCAATGTTAAAAGAACTGTACATGAAAAATGCACAATAATGTGCATTAGAGACAAAAGCTGACTCAGTCTTCTGCTAATAACTTCCACTGAAACTAAGGCTAGATAAGTAAAGCTGCAAGTTATAGTAACTAACTAGAAGTCAAATTTCAAACCAATTACTTTGAAAGGTTTCTAATTAAAGCCTCAGGAATTATCATTTAAAAAGAACTCTCTTTGATGATACAGTGTTCTATCAACAGTGTTCTATTTACATGGTGGGAAGACAATAAACAGGCATTCTCACCTTTTGAAAACGGCGGTTTCTGTTTTAGCATCTACAGTTAGGCTCAGTGTCTCCTTCATGCTGCCATTCATGACTGTCTCGGTTACCTTGTCAGCATTTTCCACATCATCCTCTCCATCTGAGCTGGCTTCCATAGCAACACTTCCTGGGGCTGCAGGTAGAAATAGAAGCATTTTAGTACAAGGCTAGTTATGTTTCTATTAAGCAATTTGTAAGCAATTAAGCCAATATATCAAAAACAGTATTTTTGCAGTTTTGCACACTTCTTGAATTCTTCCTTACAGAGAATGTGACCTTTCTGCAAGTGCCACATAGAGAGCAAGAATATTACTTACAGATGGTTTAGGAAAAAGCCACAGTTTGTAGCTTTTTTCATTTTGATACAATGGTTACTACAATAGTTTTGCCTTAACAGTGACCAATTGTTTTTCTGTACAGTCAAATTGATGACAAGTCTACACAGTACAAATTTGACTCTAAGATTCCAAGTACTGACAGATCTTAGGGATGTCCAGTCTGCCTGGACTGCCCACCTGCACTTCTTACTCTCTCTGGTAATTATAAATACAAAAAAAAGCTCATTAAAATATTTTTGTCCTTTTAACAAGTTCATACACGTAGAACAAACAATCAGGGCATGCATAGTAAAGATGGCTTAGAAACTCATGAGCAGAAAGAAGAAGTTTGAACACATTGAGGCAACTGGCCTATTGCCACACAGAACAAGACCTGGAGGCTGCCATTCTTTTTGGGCACCAGCTCAGCTAAATGCATACACAGGTGAGAAGATTCTCTAACAGGACAAACTTTGCTTCTTTGTAATGCTTTTCTGTTCACATTGTGAAGACTTTTTGGTGGTATCAGTAACACTGGCTCTTGTTTTTAATTGGAAACTATTTTAAATAGTTTATAAATTCTTTGAAATACACTTTAGTACCTGTCATAACAGCACCAGAGCCAGAGAAGAATCTCTGGAAAATTAAGATTTTAAAGTTTAGGGAGATTTTTCTTATGTACAACTCCTACAGTCAAGTCATTTTCATTTGGTAATGCAGTCTACTTACTGTCTAGCTGTGTTGTCAGAGTAGTTGAATTTGCACTCAAAGGATCACCTGGATCTGTGTTTGTTTCCATTTCCACAGGAGAATTACTTCTTAACGAGTCTTTTGAGCTTCAAGTAGAGTAAAAAAATTTAGAAACATTTCTGAATAGCAAAATGAAGTGTTCTTAAAACAGTATTAGCTCTCTGTGAAAGCTGTAAAGCCTAGAACCATATTGAAAATTAATTATAGCAACTTTGTTTCTAAGAGTGATGGAAAAACATGGTAAATAGAAGCTTAGAAGCATCAGAACTGAGTTGAGGGTGTTTGATGATCATTTTATTTTTACTTGATTTTGCTACATTACAGTACTATTGGACCTGTCCCTGGTAACTAAGGCATACATGTATCACCAGCTCCTTGCAGTGTTTCCAAATACTTTTAACTGCTTTGCTAAATGCATTTTTCCAACTTGATAGTTCTCTGTGGAGACTGCCAGTGCAGTCATGAACTGCTACAAAAGTGATTTCACTACTTGATTTTATATTCAGTGTAGCTACAAGTTTTTCATTCTAAAGAAACTCACATGACAAGATTTGGCCACTTCAAAAACATCTCCCCATTTACAGAATGTCTCTTCTATCCAGTTATGTGGCAATTCCAACTCTTCATTTTCTAGGCCCTTAATTTGATTATCAATTTACCTGCCTCAATCATGAAACAACAGTGCTTCATGCTGGGAAAAAAAATCATACTTTTATACCCGAGCTGTTTAAATGCCCAGATAGAAAGTCAAAAGCCAAATGTATAAAAGGAAATTCTTCCAATATGAGAAGGAATTAAGTTTTTGACTGCCAATATTTGACAACTCAAAATTTACATCTATTTGATTAGGTACATACAAAAGACTTCCGTAGAGTGTAAAGTTCAATCCAAAAAAAAGAACAGCATTATCTTGGGTGTTCTCAAAATCATGCAGAACTACTTAACCTAGTTATCACAGCTGCATAACTATATGAAATTTAAAAAACCCAAAACACTTGTACCCACCCATCTGGAAAGAGAGATCATACAGACACATGCTCTTAGAACACATGGCACTCTTCAAACACTTTACATACACTAGCAACACAGGCTTGTGTAGAGATGGACACCCCAAGAAAACCAAACACACCCTGAATAACTAACATTCTTACCTCAAAGAGGATGTGAAGTCAGAAAAGGAAGCCCAGCCAGTTTCCTTAGCTGGCACAGGTGCTTCAGTACTCCACACAGCAGAGCCAACAGAATCCAGAGTGGCACCATGCGCAGTCTCCATGGGTACATCGAAGTTTGCTGACCAGTTAGGTGCTGAAAAACCATCATGAAGTTCATTAGGAACAAATTTCTATAAAGACCATGAGTGCACATATGCCTAACACACTGATTCTCTCTATGTACATTCCATAAAGAGAAGCAAGATTCATAACTAGACTTGAAAGCACATGCAGAAAAATCCTGTACATCCTGTTTAAAAAATGAATGTATTCCCTAAAGAAAAATTCTGCTAGTATGGCAGAATTTCAAGATCAGTAATTCAGAGTACTCCGCTAAAAAAAAAAAAAAGTTTATCTGAAGAACAAAACTAATAAAACATGTGAAATCACAAGTACAATCCCACTTTATCCTTTAAATTAACCTCAATATTTGTTACCATTTTTCAAACTAATTTCTATAACAATGAAAATAAGAGTTTTCATCCCTTTTTCAATTTCTTCAAATACTTTCTCATGCACTAACACCACTGCTAAGTTTCAGAAAAGTTTAAGGCTTTTTACAACTTAAAATATTTACTGATATTTTAAATTTGGGAGCAACTGTGAAGAGCATCTAATTTAGGATAGGTCAATTCAAAATACTTCACCTACCCAAGGGAAACATGTTTTTCATTAACACTTACATACAAAAAAACAGGCTGAAAAGGAAGCTCTGACTAGCAATTAGAAATTCCAACCCAGGCAGATATGGGAGGAGACCCACATGGATCAAAACTTGTTTGACACACAGATGCCAACGACACCAATCTGACAAAAGAAAAGAAAACCCTTAACTTTTCCTTCTAATTTAATTCCTTACAGTCTAGATAAACACAGGGCTTTTACCTACAGACATTTCCAGTTTAACAAAAGCCAATTTAGTATGACTAGAATGTGAAAACTTTTCAACCTATTACACCAGTTAAGATTCCATGTAAGAGTCTTCTGATGTGTATCCTTCATTCACATTTGAAACCAAAACAATGCAAGTTCACTTAGCTTCTGGAGAAATTCTTCTAAAGGAGCATTGCTAGACAAAAAGCTGGTCTGAAATTTTTGCTTACACTAAAAATACCATCTTTTGGGTTTGGATAGTAACATATTAGGTCTTTGTAGGCACTCAATACTTATAAGTGAGTATGTAATCCTCCCCTTTCTGACTACTCCTCCTTTTTTAACTCTTGGAGAGTAGAAACATGAATTTTAGAGAGAGTAAGTAATTTAAGACACGTAAGGAATTCAAGCTTCCCAATATGTACATGCTCTGTGGCAAGTGGGAAAGGCTACTTTAGGACAGTTGGAGTAAAAGCAGTCAATGAGGAAACTCCTACAAAATCAGGCTGCTAGATCTAACCATTTCCTATAAACCAGAGCAGCAGGGAAAAAAGCTACGTACGTTCACTTAAGTCTACTTCCATTTTGTCCTCTGTATTGGTGTGGGATTCGAACAAGTCTTGTTTAGTTCCATCCTCTTCTTCAGAATCTGTACTTTCTTCACTGTCTGTACTGCCCGAACTTCAAATACAAAGAGAGAATTTACATTCTGGTTTTAGTATAACACCCTGGGCACAATGAAATATTGCAGCTACAGGCTAGAGAGAATTACAATTATTTCAGACAGATTACTTGAGGTATAATCTTAAGCTCTTAGTATTCCCCTCATTTCTCTCTCAAAGCAACAAGTTTTAAGATTTTTCACTTGATCACATGAAGAGGTTTTCAGCAGATATTGAGCACAGCCCTGAGTTTTGGGGACTAGATGCTTCTTCCACTCAATGCATTTTCATTTTTACACAGCCATACTGCTATTGAAGTGAGGATAGCAAGGCCAATAGAGGTGTGAAGCTGGGCTGCCTTGTCCAAAGCAAGGACAGCTGGGCCAGTTTAAAAGCAGAAGGAAAGAATACACAGTAGGGAAAAAACCCAAAGCCAAAAAGCTATGTTGCATCTTCTGCAAATTATGGCTGGTAAACAAAGCACTAGAGCCACATCTCCACTCATTTCTCCACAGAATGGAAATATCTAGCTATGCTGTACTAACAGACAGGACCAGAGGACAGGTGCATAAATGCAGGCTCACTACACTGCTATTTGGATGAGAAACAGCCTTCTCACCTGGAACGCCTCTGGGACTCTGGTGCAAATGCAATATGTTTTTCCTCCCAAATGTCTTCTTCATCAGAGCCACCATCATCAAACTGCTGTATCCGCTCCTTACAGCATGCCTCAAACAAGGCTATATTGCCCTAAATGCAGCAAAAGTATAAAATCCATGTTACATTACAAAATACACATTACATACAAACATCTTGAAAATACATGACTATTCTAAAGAGACTCTTAAGCATTTGTCTAAAAGCAGCAGAAAACCAGAATGTCTTAATTTAAAGCTTGTCAAGAAAATATGCAGTGCTGCTTGTTTTATTTGGCTACTAACAAGCTGAGCAGACCAAAGACCACTTAGGGGCTTCCACCATTAAAAATGGGATGTGGGAGTGACCCCAAAGAGCTTTCCAGATAACCAGAGCACAAAATACTCCAGAACTTTATTTTCTGTAGTGGGGGGTACTTTTAGCTCAACCAACAAGTCATATCAAGTTTCAGGGACTCTGTCCTTACTTTCCTGTCCCTACAATGGCACTGAAGATTTAAATAGCTTCCAATCATAAAACACAAATGTGCAACACGCACAAATCAGATCTAAGCCCCAATTTTAAACACAGTTAAACAAATTAGAAGTAATTCTTCTTAATACTGATCAAAATGAAAAATTATAATGTCTTACAATTAGCAAATCTCATGATGTGGGAATAAGGTAGGGTAATTATTTTCCAGTGATTTCCACATCAAAGGAGTAAATATAACCACTGCCAAAACTTTGAGGTCACACCAAAGTTTAGAAGACAGCAGTTTTTCTGATACTACTGGAACACATACTTACACTTTCATTTGTATTGAGGGTAAAGTTGATGTCCGAAACCCGATCAAAAGAAACACTACAAGAAAAAAAGAAATATACTCAATAAAACAGAATTTACATGAAGACATTTAATTTTTCTTTTTTTTTTTTATTTTCCAATAATCTAAAAATAGAAGATAAAAGACAAAGTAGTCTCCAACACAAAACAGTCA
Organism: Cettia cetti; assembly: GCA_013401135.1. Taxonomy (NCBI): domain Eukaryota; kingdom Metazoa; phylum Chordata; class Aves; order Passeriformes; family Sylviidae; genus Cettia; species Cettia cetti. The sequence continues at coordinate 31,320 of VZUI01086175.1, forward strand.
AGATTACACACCAAGAAGACCTGGCATTCCCGTGATTTAACTGTTAAATATTTTTAAACAAAACATTGCCATTTACAATTAGGAGCAAAAATGCAACAAGTCTAAACAAGCATAACTAAAATTATATACCCAAATCTCAAATAGTGTATCACTATGCACTGAAAAAACTTAGGCCTAAAGAATGCCTAACCTGACTATGCTCTACCATGATATACCTCAAAATTCTGCAAATACCTGCATTTGCAGTGTTATAGATTTTAACTGATTTCATCCTTCTATCAAAGGACCTTTTCAACAGGAAGGGAAAAAATGAAAAATATCAAATTCTGTTTCCTAACAAAAGAACCCCACAAATACATTTTTTAACTAATTATTTTCCCAAACATAATGCTATATATATTAGGCTTGACACATCTTTACATATCAGAAGAGTTCATATATTCCTTATCTATCCATGAGTGCATTCAGCAGAGCACACATTACTCCTCCTCTAACATTCATTGCATTATGAAGTAGGGAAAAAGGTGAGTGGTCTAAAGGAACCTAAGTTGCAAGTGTGACTGTAGTAGTAAGCAAGAGACCATCTGAATTACTATACAATGCTATGCAAGCAACTTAGAGTGTAATTGATTCTTGCACAGAAGGCATAACTTCAAAGCAACTTCACCTACAGCTTAATTCAACTCATGAGTACATCATCAGTGTACATGTCACAAGTCTTGAGACCTTTCTACGTAAGTAGTTATCTTTCTACCAAGAGAACAGACTTCCAAAGGCATGAATTTAAAGGAAATCCAACTCCTATCCTTGGCAAAATCTACTTGCTTCTGACAAAGTTAAGGAGTACCCTGTGTTACTTCCTCTACCATCATATCTTAATCTCTAATCTCAGCAGGTTCTGTGGTGTAAAAAGGCAGCAATGCTTCCTGGATGGAAGATACAAGCTTCAGTCAGACGTCACTTAGTAATAAACATGTCTTATAGAAGAGCACTGAGATTATTATAAAAATAATCTTCTAAAAACCATCTTGACAGAATGCTTTTTATTCCTACCCACATATTCTGGCATCCCAAGCCATGAAATCTTATAAAAAAACCATGATCAACTCTACCACCAGCAAGAACCCCTACTCTCCCCTTTCCCCCTTACTGCATTCATTTACTTACAAAGAAAGATACCTGCTTTTGTGAAGGGTGTTTTCTGTTGTATGCTGGGTTTTGTTTAGTTTGGGGTTTTTTAACCTGAGCAAGACTGTTCTCATTCCCTCATCTTTCACCTAAGACTATTTGTAGAAATCAGTCTTAACTGCCTCGACCTTATAAACAAAGGTAGATTTACAATGCCCTTCCTTACTCTCCCCTACAGAAAAGTACACTCAGAGACACACTGTTCCAGTCATCTTTTCTAGGAAAACTTAGAAGTAGAGCTAATCATCTGGTCATCAGCATAGGAAAAAAATCCACCTTGAGACAAAGTGAAAGTGACCCAAACAAGGCAGGTCAACAGAGAGCCATAGCTCTGTTAAAAAGCAGAGTTATCATTCAGTTTTTTGTTCACAAGCACAGCGTTCTCAACACTGGCACAACCAGGAAATTAGAAAAAGAAGAGAAGCTGTTGCTTTCCTCTGTTCAGGAAGGCTTCTATCAATGCACACAGATGGCACAAAAAGACAGGACTGATTGGGAAATACTTCACATCAGTAAATGTTTGTACTTAGCATCAGCAAAACCACAGCCAAAAACACAGCAAGAAAGAAAACTCACAAGACTATAGCCAAATTCGGTGTATTATACTCACTTGCCAATGTCATCTTGATCAGCAAACTTCTCATCGTTGAAGCCAAACTGGTCAATAAAATTGGACGTCATTTGTTGCATCTGATAATCAGAAAAGGCCTGGCAACCCCAGGACCAACGACAGTGATATAATGATTCTACTAAAACTCTAAAATCTATTTGCCCATTTTGCTTCAAAGAAAAAAAAGTCTATCTAAACTAAACATAAAAGGACAGAAAAAGGATTTGTCTTATCTGAATTTTGAAAGGTAGCATCAACTATAACCCTACTTACATTTACCGACTTGAAAGCAAATCTAACAGCTTTCAATAAAAATTTAAATCTGTAGTTTAACCACATTAACCAGCACCTTTCCAAATGCACCCCAAGGAAACAGAGAAACAACACTATACGAAAGAAAACGCTGTCTTTGCTCAAAATAACATGAAGTTATAAATAGTAAGGACCAGAAAAGTAAACTATATATAGATACTAAAGCAGAGTTGTATACTTATTACGCAGGTATCACTAGCAAAATCAGTCTCGGGCACACACAGCAGCAGCATCTATTAAATATTAGAAGAATGAAACCACTGAACATTTTACATCTCAGTGCAGTGTCACTGACATAACTGTGCTGGTTTTTTAAATAAAGATGACGGTGTCAACTGCCAGCAGATCAGCATATACACTAAGGTACATGTGGGCATCATCTCTCCATAACAATAGCTTTGTCTCTTATTTCCCAGGACTATCATTAAATTATAAATTACTACATATCCGCTAGGGACTTTTAATAACTTTATTTCCACGAGTAAAGTCAGCCAACACTAAGATATTCTAGGAAATAAAGCTGTCATGTCAACTTTTGGTTTCTTGCCCAGGTAGCTGAGGGGACACAGTATGGTGGTAAAGTTAAACAATGTGAATATGGAAAGAAAACAAAAGAACAATCAAAAAACCCCAAGTTTAGATTAAGGCATTATGAAAACTGAAGGAAAAAGAAAATATATATAAAAGGAGGAGGTATACAGCAAGACAAACTTGAAAGAAGCAGCACTGGACCATCTGCATTTCTCCAGATTAACTACCTGGAACTGCTGGGATTGCCTAGGCACAGCAGGTCACTAAGGGGATGCATGAAAAGCACAGAGATATTAGAAGATCTTACTTTCTCACTAAAGCTGCTACAGATAGCACCCAACTTACAAGCTTTTGTATAGGTGCACCTTACAGGCACAAAAGCACTTAATCAGACAAAAATGCATCAGATTCTTTAAGACTGAGCCACCACCCACAATTCAAACTTAGACAAGCAATTACTTATTATAAAAATTATAGAAAATGCGTAAAATACCAAAGCCAATATTAGACTAGGTAGTTATTACACAGCTGTTAGTGTGATCTGAAAGATTTTGCTTAGTAACCCAGACAAATAATGCCATTTAAGCATCTGATTCTAAGTGATCTATTGGCAATCTTGCGCCACAAATCTCCCACTCGTTCACTACCAGCAAAAGAATTCAAAGAGATGCTTATGAGTCTGGTAAGACACAGTTGTGTGCATGCACACATGCCTAGGTTTTAATTTAAACTTTCTAGATGTATATTTGCTTGTGAGAGAAAAAAGTTCCACTGCTTTTAAAAAAAAGTCTTAATTTACTTTTACAGAAAGAGCAACTTAAGCTGTTAAAAGAATTCAACTCACCTGCTGCAAAGAAGAATCCTGGGAGAAGCCAGTTTCTTTAAAGTCTATTTCATCATCACTGGAAGAATGGATGTGACAGGTAGTAACCTATACAAAGAAATTGGGTCATTGGCATAGTATATAATGTATTTATTCATTTCAGATAAAAGAAATTGGTTTACTGCTCTTTCTATTCTACTGAAATCTGTGGAATTTGGAGATAAGTTTTCAATTAAGTTTCACTTTAATTATACTAAGTACCTCAAGCATATGATTATATATCTAAAGAGTCAATTAGCACCATTTTTTAAGCCTAAAATTCTTCCTCTTTATATGATCCTTCTCTTGGTCTTGACCAAGCAGTTTCTACCCAGGGGAAAAATAATACTAATCTGCAAGCTGTACACATTTCTTTGCATTCACAGGCTCAAGAAAAAACGCCTTATATACATCTTTTTGTCCTATTCACAAGTTGCAGAGTTTCAGGTGAATTTCCTATTGCTTCAATTGACACCTGTTAACATCATGCTCCAGTAAATATTTATGTTGAAATAGTAAATTCAACAATTAATTATAGTCCAAATAACATAGGACTAGCACAAGTTAATAAAGCCACATGCAAAGCACTGCATTTATAGAAAAGGCAGGTAAAATAAAATTCATGAGTTGGTCTGCTGACATCAGAAACTGCCTCTGCTTATTAAAGTCTCCAAGTGATTACTCTTAGACTGTATTTTTAACATGATTACACAAACCTGCTCTACTTAAGTGTTTTTCCCAAAGTGTAATTGCTACATACACATACAGAAGAAATGTGGCAGGTGCACAACAGTAAGCAAAGTTACTTAAGCAAGGTCAGTCACACAGGCAGTGGAATGCAGGTAGCAAGTTAAATTTGTACTGGGTCATTTACATCCTGTAGATAAAGCAGTCAACACCAGCTCCTGCACTTTTAGTTTGTACTCTCAAGCAGACAGGAGTTTTCAAGGACACTACCTTGAAAGAGGACCCTTTTTGACCTCAAAGAAGTAAAGAAATCCCCTCCTTGCCAATTGCCTGGGATTAGCTACACTAGGTAATAAGCCAGTTAGTTATTACAAGCTGATCATCTGCATTATGCTTGCATAAATATTAATGATATGGCTTTAGTTGAAAAGTAAACTAAAGAATTATCAGTTCCACAGCTCAGCAACTGGAGGGACTCCTTTCACATACACTGGATTTTGGAAGACTGACAGTGCTGCTGACAAAAGGAAACCATCCAAGTAAAGCAGCAGCAATTTTCATACCTTACCCATCACTACTTACCAGATCCACTGTATTCCTCTTGTTGGTTTCTCCTAAAGAGCTTGTGCAGAATGTTTCCCATCGCTCTCTGACCTCCTCTGGAAGCTCTAGCACAGGAAACACAAAAACCAAACCGATCAGAAACTACCAACAATGAAGCATCACTTAATTTTACATTTTTTTTTCCTGCTCTACCAAAAATACTGGTAAGAACATATTCATCCTCCTAAACCCATAAAAGTAACTCCAACTAGCAAACAAGTCCAAATTAAGCAGGTCAGCACCTCTTTGCATCTATTTCAGGGAGCTTTAACACTGTTTGAAATGAAAATACTTAAGCATTTGTTTAAGGATGACTGCTTTAAATTGAATGCTTCAGAAGTAATCCACTTATTTTCTTCTTTAATCCAACAACTGCCTTCTAATTTAAGTTTGCTTAATTTCCTCTGCATTTGATAATGAAAGCCTTGAAGATAAAGTTAAGACCATGAATGAATACCTTTGATGAGCTGCTGGACTAGTGTGCTGTTTGGCCCCTTATCTGTACTGTGCACAATGCAGTTTGCTATCCTTGTCAGGTGACCCATGTAGCCGTGCCTTCTTCCTCCCTCAGCCCTGCAAGAGACCCAGAGCAATGAGTGATACAACAGATGTTGCTGTAGAACACTGCCAGAGTCAAGATGTTACACAAGACAATGAACGGGGTTCTTAAATTAGAACTGTACCCTAAAACCACAGGTTCAAACAAATACTTAAGAATTTAACTCATTTGACTTCACTGAGACAGTTTAGGAGACTTAACAAGCATATGAAGTACCAACAAGGACATACAAGTCTTTGTATTGCTTGGGTGTGTGGAAAGCAAAATGCACAGCATTAGAAAAATAATGACAGAATTAGCAACAGATTAAGAGTTTTTAGGAAATTTCTGTTCCTGAGAATATTTTGCAAAACCCCAAAACACCAAATATTCCCTCAGTTTTCCGCCCATGATCAAAAGGGAAAAGCATTCTTAAGTACACCTTAGTATTTCAGGGCTTCTTAGCATTACATGTAGCATACCCACTTAAGTTAGGGTCATTGCTTTCTTGAAGTTTAGGAACAACATCTACATGCTTACCAAAGCTAAAATTATAAAGCAAATTAAATATTTCACACAGAACTGTTCTGCAGAAACAGGAACTACCAGACATTAGAGTAGTGCTCTGAACACCTACTGCCAGTTGGAACCATTCTAAATCTGACCAAATAGCAATCATGAGAGGTCCAGCTTGAACTGATTCTCTAGAATTTGGCTGCAAGCCAACCAAACTTTTGCTGCATCAATTTAAGGTTTTGTGTTTTAAACAAAAATCAAGAAAAACCCCTTCACCCAGCTAGAGAAACCTCCCATGACTGAAATCTTTGTAAAGTGACAGCATAACCTTATGTTACACAAACACGGATCTCATGATTTTATTTTCCATCATCATCTAACACACGAGGTAACTGAAATTATGTCTATGCAAGATATCATGAGTAAACTACCATACTGTTTACAGCTTGCTTAGGTAACAAGCACATTCAAAACAAGGAGCACGTGATAACAGCAAAGGTTATCGTTTCTAATACAGGACATGACACAGAGTGCTTCTATTTGACAAGCAAGACTGACTTGTCATTGCCTTGCCAGAAAGTCTGAAATACAATTGTATATTTTGTTAGCAAATGCTTATTAATCCCAGCAAACCAAACAACTTTTACTATGTCAGATTTTTACCAGCAAAAAGCAGTCACCCTCTTAAGCTTCTTCTTAAGCTTCTAGAGCTGCTTGAAATAACACTTAAGTGATAAAATACAAAAGGACTAAAAAAATATCCATTTCCTAAAACAGCTAAGCTAAAAGTACCCTTAAAGATTTATTTTTTTACAGTCTGTGCTACACCTGTACAAAACTGGATAAAGGAGTGAATTCATTACAAGTCTGTTTCCAGATAAAAGCACAACCTAAGGTTTGAAACACTATTTTCTTCCTTAGTATTCTCAAACATGAGACTATATTTAATTAAATCATTCATATGGTAAGCACTGGATCAACAACAGTCTTATCCAAGTATAATATACATTTTAGGTTGGAATTACAAAGAAAACTTTTCATATTTCTCTCCTATGAGAATCTATCTGCCAGTAAAGTTGGCAATTCTCTATAACCTCAGCAGAACTGATATAAAATGGAAGACATTCAGCAGAGCATGTTTTCTACAGCTAAATTTAGCACATTTCTTTCTTTATTAACCCCCCTTTTCACCATCCTTATTTCCAGGTCAGTTACATTAGCCATATATTTACTATTTGATTAACTTAAGAACAGGAATGTTTCGGGGAGTGGAACTGTCTCAACATTCCATCAAACCAGCAGCATTTCCCCAGCTAGTTAATTCAATATTTTGACAGGTCAGAACTAACATTTACTGTCCAGTATCTCCAGAGTTAAAATTATTTGGCCTTCATGAGAACATTTTACTACCTCAGGTGATGACTGAGGACTTTTTCTCCTGCTACAACAGTTTCAGAAAATGTTAGCCCCTTGAAGCTTACATCCTGTCAAACACAATTTTAGAAGGTATTCTACTGTTGAGGACTTGGCTTTTACCATTTAGGAGTCTGATGCTCCCCAGTATGTGATAAGCTTTGATGTGCTCACAAGGAATTCTCAACTGCTTACTCAGGAAAAGTATCTCCTGTCCCCTCAAAACTTACAGTCTGCTTCTGTACTCCAACATGGGTAAAGATCACAGTAATTAATTAATATCTTATACATGGCAAGAATGACAACTCTTGTGCTCTCAAATGGTCACAGGAAAAAGAATTAGAATGCTACCAAAAAGAACAAGAGAAAGCTTTAATCCAAATATTAACAGACAAGTGATTTTAGAACTGGCTAGATCACATCTTAATTGGTTATACATTCATTTCACAACTCAAGTCTCATTTAGACAATTGCAGGGAATGAGGAAACAAATTACTCACTGTTTCTTCTCATTCATCTCCCACGCTTCAAGTATTCTCTCTATTAATCGGCACTTAAGGAAGAGCTGTCAAAAAAGCAATATATGCTTAGCAGCAGTAAAATGGAACACTATTTATGCATTTTACAGTTGATACTAAAGTCTGCGAGACTATTAACTTCACATTCAGGATACATACTTTCATTAAAGGGTTGAAAGTAGAGTAGTCCTACCACAATCTGAAACCTAAAAGCTAAACCTGTATTAATTCTACTCCTCTTTCAAAGTGCTGAGTTGTTGTAGTAGTAAAAAGCTATTGAAATAGAAATTTTAAGCCTCAAAAATAAGAGGAACTTCAGGGAAAATGAATACTTGCAGCTCTTTACCATGCGCACTTCAGAGCAAAACAACAACAACAAAAAAACCAAACCAAACAAAAAAACCCAAAAAAACCAAAAAAACCACAACCCCTTACTCTATGGCAGTTTCATGGTTAACATCCTGAACTAACATTTTAAGTAAAACCAGAAAGACATTCTTTTCCTTTCTATACATTAGGTAGAATTAAGGTGTATTTTATATAACCTTAACTGATTTGAAACAGAAAAATTCAAGAGACCTGCAAAACACAACTTACATGTTTCAGTAAGAGATTGTCCCCACTGGACTCCTGATCTGTAATTGTGCCATTTTCTGTGTTTTCAAGAGGACTTGCAAGAATCAATGCAATACAGATTTCTACTTGAGTATGCAAAAAGTTATTCCACGTATACTTAAAAAACATGTCCTGAAAAACAAATTCACCGAGGTTTACACAGACCAAGATATTTTCATTAAACATAACCACCAGTCTCACCCATCTAATGATTTGAATGACTACACTGGAAGAAATCTTTGAAGCATTACACTAAGTACTATTGTACAAGAGAAAATTTGTCACACACAAAACCAGTAACTTTCGTGCTTGCCATTATCAGAACACAAGGGATACTATACTGGATCAGAACAAGAATGCAACTAACTGGATTTATTGCAGGGGCCACCAGTAATGCCCTTTCAGACTATGAAGACAGGGAGAAATAATGCTCCCCACTTACACTCCTTCTACCAGCTGCAGCCCAGAAAGTGCCAGAGTCAGAAGTGTTATTTACGACCTTAAAAGTCCTTGACTTTTTGGAGTTCAGTTAACCTTCCTTGTATGTATAACACCCTTTTATAAATGTGCTCCTCACTTCAGTGAGATTCCTTACGAAATTTTATCTACCTGTTTCAAACCCATCATCCACTACCTCAGATAATCTAGAAGTAGTTGAAGATCATTAACAGAGGACAAGACAAATATTGAGGTTGAGATACAATAAACAGCATCCATTTAGTCAAGTTCCTGCTTCTCCCTGTTTTTTCCTCTTAAACACAGGAAAGATTTTTGTGAAGCCTAGTTCTTTTAGGCTACTCACTGCAAAATTCAAATGATTGCTGTCACTAGTAAAATGTAATGAGTTCTGGAAAGACATGCAGTGATTGGAACAGTATTGAGCAATGCAAAGTACAGCTAAAGGTCTTCAATTTATCTTCAGTCCTCCTAAACTAATGACATTCTACCATAGCTTTCCCTAAGTCCAGTCTGCCCAATAAAATGTGCTGTTTCAGCAAACAGCTTGAAGCACTAAGGTTTCTATGGCTACGGTTACTTTTTTCCTTATGTAAAACCTGCAACAGAAAAGTGTGTTCAAACCTCACTGAACTTAGTTTACCAAATAATCTATTTGCATGAACATGCATATATTCATAGTGTGTATGTTCCCTTAGACAATGGATCTAGGAAGAACTTCAGCTACAGTGAAGTCAGCTATTTGTATAAAAGGTAGTGCCTGTCCACAAACCCAGTCATGAAGAAAATGTGAGATGAAAACATTTTAATCACATTGTATTAATCACAGGAAAAAGGGGTTTTGAACTAAAATCAGGGAAGAGAAGGTATTTACACTTCAAGCTTGCAACTGCCAACTTAGAACATTATTATTCAGTAACTAACTTAAGTTCTACATGACTTGCTAGTTATTTTAACTCAATCAACAATTGGATTTCTTGAGTGAACCTAAACACAAAGAATACATCTGGTATAGTAGGAAGTACTCAAAGCATATGTTCACATTAGTAAAGAGCAACGAGTAGGTAACTAAGTACACCACCTTGCTTTGTGGTTTGAAGGAGTACAAGCTACCAAGAATAACTGTTCCTTTACAGACACTGCTGAGATACCATTTTATAGGCCATGTATTAAGTGAGAAAAAAGGGCTTTGAGGGAACAACTTAGAGAAAAAATGAAAATAGCAATGAAGCCTTGAGCATGGCTGAAAACTTGAGAACATCCAGTTGAAAATAAGCTTATTAGGAAAAGCACTTCATGTATTTATGAAGGTGTAGCAAGTAAGAACCATTCAAGTGGTCAGAGGAAAATGCTGACTTCAGACAGACTGATTAACAATAAAATCCAATATTAAGAGTTCTTAAACCAAGCAATACACATCACAATACAAAGATGCTGAAAAGTCAGGCTGGAAAATGAGTTATCTGCAGAGCCAAAAAAAGCAACAAGATCTTAACGGCAATCCATAAAAATAAAGAAGACAGCATGAAGTTCTTACCAGTATTACTCCTATGCTGTTAAGTTCTATAAGCTCCTGATTGACACTGCTTGTATTTGTCTGTAAAAGGCTAGATATTAATCTAATCACATTTAAACGTGTGTTTCCTACAGGTGGATCCAGTACACCCCAGGTTGTCTTCATAACACTTTTCTGAAAAAGAAAAAAGTTTAATGCATAAAACCTTTAAAATATCTTTTTAAAAAAATCAGCTTATCATTACTACATAAAATGACTGAGTAGTGCTTAAAAATAGACACGTTTAGTCCTTGAGCAACTCTCTTACCTTCATCCTGCAAAATAACCCTATTTTTAATTTCAAATATTGAAACCTATTTTGATTCCAAAGACAGGAAGCACTAAAATCAGTCACATGAAAGCAACAACTTGGTAAAAAAATGATGGCTAGCTACAGACAGGATCTCAAAGTAGATGAGGTCTACTCAACCTTGACGGGAATTAGAAGAAAGTTTCTCAGAAATAATACTCACTCATTAATCCAGTTATATTCTACCTTACTACAATATACAGGGAACAGCTGGGTGGACAGTCTAAATATATTATAATGCCTCAGCAACCTTAACTTCACATATGTAAAAACAATTTCACGTTCATTTCTCTGTTAAAATCTGCAGCACCCAGTTCAAGGTGAGGTGCTCCAGCTGAAATTCTGCCAGTGAAAACATGAGCAGAAAATACAAATAAATCACAGGTAAACCTCCTACTTATACATTTGTTTATCTTAGGCAAGAGCATGACATTGGTAAGTTGCTTAAATCAGCTAAAAAGCCCAAGGAATTTAACATGTCTAGAGCGCAGGGATGTGTCATGGAGCTAATCTACTTGGGTCCTGGGAAAGTCAAGAGAATTGCACAAGCCTAATGTGGGCCATTCCAAAGTTCCAAAAAGCTGCAGCATCTACAGTCCATGTTTCCCACCCAGACTGGATTTCCAAGCAGAAAACAATACCTCCCTAGACAATATATAGCAAATCTCTTTTTGTTGCTTTTAGAAAGAATTGCTCCAAGGTTACTTTGCTAATTAAAGTTTGTGCTGGAAAAGCACAATACATTGCTGTTCATTATTACTGTTTGCCTGAGCCAAAGGTCACAACAGGCTACAAAGTAGCCCGGGTGCTTGCCTGAAAGTTGTCAGACTGGGTTTTGTTTGTTATGATCTGCCTAAAACAGACACATGGTGAGTTTTGCTTCAATTAATTTGTTAGCACAAGATTTCACTTACTTTTGGAGGCTCAAGTAGGAGCTCATGGAAGGATGAAAGTCGTGCTTTTATGGCTTCTAAAACACTTTTGTTGACAGAATATGTGGAATTGCTCATGCCTGGAGGACAGATCTCTATATGGCCTTCAAATCTAAAATGCACATAAGCAAAATTTGATCATTAGTACCAAAAACAGTTGTAAAGCATCTCTGAGGTACGTAACAGTTCTGAAAGAGTGTGAAAATAATGAAGAGGCAAAAAATGCAAAAACACAAGATTACACACATATAAAAATTAAGTGTGATATAATGGCTGAACAAGAGATTTTCTCAAACACTAGCCCTAGTACTTCTAGGTTTACTGATCCTGAAATCTCCAAAATAGTTTTGAGATAAAAAATTACATTTTAATTTGCTTTACTGAAGCAGATAAAGAGCTTCATTTATCTATCCGAAACAACATGAGTTGAACATACCAGAGAGATCTGGTATATTCAACAATTTCTCTACATGAAGTTGCAATAACATTACAAATAACTTTTCAAAAGGTCAATATTCAGTCACTGCATTATATATATTTACTCTATTCTCTATATCCAAAAAAAAAAATTTATGGAATGTAGTTAGTCTGATCTGTCTATTGGTACTCACACTAGCTTCTAGAAAAAGCTGCAGAAAGACCAGTCATTTGGTGAAAGTGTAGTAAGGCCAACCATAATCACTTGATTTGCATTTTTACTCCTTCAGCTACAACAGGTCACAGAAATGGTTTGGTCACAAGCACAAGGAAGCATTTGCTACTGCAGGCATAAACCAAGTGAAATAATAACACTTACGTCTGTCGTCTTGTCTCAAGTAAGGTCAATAGGATTTGGATTGCACTGACTATTGCAGATTCATTTTTTTCTTTATGAAAAATATTAGACAGAAGCTGCTCTATGATTTCTTGTCTGAAAAGAAAAGCATTGGCAACAGATGATACAGCTGTTAGCAGAACTACCATTTGCCCACATAAAAAAAGGGAGAAGGGAATACACGAGAATCTTTTCTGGCAGAAACATACACTTAGATAAGTTAAAACAAAGAACAAAGCTGAAGTCTCCCATACTTAGTCTGCACAGTATCAAGCTGACCTCCACATATACCATTCAACTGGGCAGCACAAGAAATAATTTAATGAGACAAATCCTCTCCCACATTCTCCACCAGCAAATCCTCCAGGTGTGCTTCGCTGACTCGCCAAGATATTTTTTATTACACAAACAAAAGGTGGGTAGTCAAGAAAATTCACCTGAAAAGAGCTTGCCATTTCTGAAGGTTTTCAAGGACAAAAGTTAGAAACTAGTTTCCTATGAAGTGAAAATAAAATCAAAAATTCAAACCAACTTACTTTTCTAAACTTGCAAGCAGTGGGTCTGGTTCTGAACTGTTCTGTACTTGTAGCATCTGATCTCTGCTTAGGCGAATAATTTCACAGAGTGACTGTGATGCATTTGAATGCCTCTGAAACAGAAAAACAGCACTTTTCACTACAAGAATAACATGCTGGACTCTAATTCTTCGGTTAGAAAAGGCAAAAGTTTCAACACGGACAAGAGCTCTCCTACCAAAAACATCCAGGTAATGGCTTTATGCCATAACCAACCCTTAACAAAAAAAAAGAAAAAAAAAAGAAAAAAAAAAAAGAAAAAAAACCCCAACACCGAAACTTGCAAGAGGCAAGAATCTATTTCCAATATTAAAGTGGCAAAACATAAGAGCTGAGTCTTCCAACAACTCGAAGTATGCCTAAGGCATCAATATGGATCTCAAAAACGGGGGAGGGAGGTGAACAAAACCACATAACCTTCATCAAATAACCACACTTAATACTGAAATCAGCTTACTGAAAAAAGCAAGCAGAAAACAGTAAAACTAGAAGTTCTAACACAATGTTGTACAACTGAACAAACTGACCCAGAAGAGTGCAAGTGATGCCTTAAGTTCTAGCTTTTATATTTTTCAGATCCTGTACCACATTAGTACAGAACTCTGAACTTCATACAGAATGTTTGTAGCTTTCTTCAGTTTGGTCAGAAAAAAACAATCCTTCCAGGCCTGAGAACTAAAGACAACATCACAGCCTCAGGCCCAAAAAGTACAAACAAACGTGAATCGGGGGGAGAAGCAAACTAGGGCAATGTGACTTCATTACCTGAAGCTGTAACTGGACAATTAACCTCTGATATGCAAACAGACCAAACTTAGATCTGTCTGAAAACACTTGTGACCACCTTCCATCGTGGGTTAGCCTCTGCAAGGCTCCTGCACTGCCCAAGGTGTATCTGTTCAAGGCCTTTAGTAAACACCCACTTTATTTTCTAGCTCTGTCTAGTCTCTGTTCTAGGTCACCAGTCCAAGGCATCAAACCCATACTTACATCTTCATCTTGAGATGGGTGTACGATTTCCACAAGCCGCTGGATAATTCTCTCCTCATTCAGCCACTGTAAAAATGTTTGTGGATGTTAACAAGCATTTTTCCTAAGTGAATGAATTAAATGAACTCACGAGATTGAAAGGAGCCTTTAGACAACTGCCACAATTCATAATGTCAGTACTTCTAAATAAGGATTAACAGTACTTCAGAAAAAAAAAAGTAAAGTCATCATTTCTGAGTCACAGTAAAAAAGGAAATCTTAGGCTAATTTCAACAAACTTTGATGCCAAAAGTGCATTTGGTAAGGTCCAATTTTAAAATTGCATCTGTCAGCTATAAGTTAGATATTGAAGAGCACAAAAGAGACCAGCCACTCGGGTTCTAAGTTGTCCCCAGCAGCATTGGGGTTTCACTGAAAAAGTAGCAGCAGCTCAGAAAAAACCAAAACCACAAAGTAACAAACAAATAAATCCACAAAAAAACAACAAACAAGCCCCCCCACATCCATTTTCAGCATATTCTAGAAATAAACTTAGGGAAAGCTAGCAGAAGTTAAGCCAGCTTAGAGTTCACACTGTCAGACAAAAGTTCTGTGACATTTTACTTACGTTTAGCACTTCTTGCCGGGGCTGTGGTGGTTCTATGCAAGTCAGTAGCCTGAGCAACAAGTCCATGATAGCAGAGGTCCCTATGTGCTTAATAATGAGGTCTACAAAATCGTGCTTCCTCTTTAAAAAATCCACAATCTGGAAATGAAAAAGTAAGCTTATATTTGCTTTATGTATTTTACATGATAAATTACACCAATCACTTTTAATTTCACCCTCCTACCAAACTGACAAAATAGATGAGAACTTCTTCAACACTTCAGCCACTTAAAGCCTGCAGTACAAGACAAGCTAAAATAAAAACCAGGCAGAGAAGAGCAGAAGTGGCACATGGCAGACCCATACTACATGCAGTGTGTCCTGGGTCTCCTCTCAAACCCAACTTGCTGACCATAACCTATTTACAATCCAATGGAGAGTCAGGTTTTCTTTTTGGTATCATCTCTACTTAGTGGGCAAAGCTCCACAGAGCAAAACTCTTAATAAAAACAGTATCTCAGGTTTGAGAATCAAGTCATTGCAACAGTTTGCAGTATTGGACCACATGCACTGAGTACAAGAGTATTTCTGAGCAAGGATTCCAAACGTTTCACTCCTTGTTCTAAATAATTCTTCACACCAAGACAGAATGACTATCACTGATTCAAGTAATTTATATTTGCTTTTAACAGCAATAAATGCAAATGTGATCAGATAAAACACTCAGCTAAGTTAAGCCAAAAGGGAGGCACTCACACACTGATTGCATAAACAGCTCAGGCAAATCCAAATCAAATACATCCTACTCTTCCAAGTGTATTTTTTAATTGTGTGCATAATGAAAAGGCTCCAGCTAGGATGGAACCTGAATGCTCTCTTTTGACTCTGCTGCTACCCCCACTCCTGTAGTCTTAAAGCAGAATTGCTGAGTACTACAGCTTTATCTGAGCACTTGTTAAATTGGTAAATTTGCAAATAGTTACCTGTTCTGGTTTTCTGCTGATAAGAATACTTAACACCTTGCTGAAGAAACTGGCCAGTAGAGGGTTTAGAGGAGATTCATTTAAGAGGAAGCTGTACAATTTCAGGAGTAAGGATTCTTCTTCTCCCAACCTATCATTGATCTGTGAGACATCTGATGTAAGCAGCTCACATGATATGTTTGGGTATCTGGGGGAAAGAAAAAAATATCCATCACTCATACTTGAGAGTTCTCACACTTCCAGCTCTGAATTCAAAACCTGGTAATGCATCTGACTAAATGTTCAAGCAGGGTTGGTCTACACTAAAGTAGCAAACTAACACAAAGTAATAAAACCACACATTCTGCCTGTAAGCTCTGTTTTTATTTAAGAAGGGCACTACTTCAATCTTCAATAGCAATAGAACACCAGTAGGGAAGTTGAGAAAAGAAAGAGCAAGTAAAATCCATCTCCTTAAGTACCGACTTCCTACCTGCTTCAACTTCCAAGTCTACTAGAAAAATTTACAGGAGGCTTGGTTTACCAGAAATTGAGGAGTTCTGCAACTAGGAGTGTAGCTTATTTCACATTATTTTAACACACCATTTTAAGAAAAAAAAACAGCTTTCTGTATGGACAACACTAAAATAGGCCAAAAGCAGTAGAAGTGCTTTTTTACAAACTGCTAGATCAATTTTGAATTTGAACCTTCTCAGCAAGCCAATAGTCATGGCCATACTCTGGAAAGGAAAATCCTTTCATTTAGACCCAGCATTTCAACCCTAAGTACATTCTTCCAAGGAGTACCACAAATCTTCTAAAAGGCACCTTCAAAAATCTTACAAGTCAACAAAACAAAGCTAAACATTCAGTTAAACTACCAAAAAAGGGTTTCTCATTCCACTATTTTCCTAATCACAACTACAGGATTCTTAATGTGAGTTCTGGTTGGACCACTTTTGGGCAACTCCTTTGGACATGAACTGGTTTTGGAAGCATTTGCAGATAAGAAGCTTGCATTTGAAAAATGATTTACTTAAAAGTTCCATGAAGCCTCTTGAAAACATACTTATTCTAAAACACACCAATATTGTACTATACACCAGCAAACAGGGATTCACACTATCAAATTAACTAGATTTATTTAGTCTAGTCCTCTTTCCACCTTCCAAACCTCCCCCAATCCCAAAAGTTTTCCTACTTATATCGAATTTTTTCATCCATGTCTTGAGATGGCTCTTCAATAATAAATGAAACTAAGTCTTCCAAACATTCTGACTTCAGCAGAAACTCTATAAGCTTGCGATTCTGAGCCTTGCATTCCTGTAGAACATCCTCTTCATCCATCAATTCCTTCAGTGTTACATCTTCTCTCTCTAGAAGTGTATCTATGTGCGATGATGAATGGAGATCAAATTTCCAAAACATGCTGGTCTGTGCAAGAAGAAATGCAGTATATTAGCAGTAGCCATTATTCTAAAATGCAGTATATTAGCAGTAGCCATTATTCTAACATCCAAAGGTAAGAGTTAGGCAGGGTTTTACTTACATGAAAGGAATATGCTGATTTGCATTAAAAAAAAAAGTTTGAAATTTGCTTTTCCCATTCCTCATTTTTAATCTATGCATTGAGTCAGAGATTTACAATGATTTGCTCACCAATTAATCAAGCTGGGCGAAGATGAAATGGACAGAGAATAACTGCACTAAAATATCACCCCCACCATTGAAGAAAACATCTATAAAGGTAGAGGAAATAAAAGAATTTTAGCTTGCAGGAAGGACACTTCAGAGTGCAGGAGCTAATTTCAATACTACACTAATTGTCCCTACCTCCACAAACCTGACAGAGGAGGAATATCAAAGGCCAAGATGCGTTACACAAAAATGTCAAGGGCAGTGGCCCCAACCACTGAAACACCCTAAGAGGCTGTAACAGATCTGTAAGAATGAACAACTTCACCTTTTCCTAAAAAATGTTTTGGCACCTCTATATTAATTCTGTTTCTCCAAGACACCTTTTGAACAGTTGCTACTGAGACAACTGTGCTATCAGAAAAGAGCATTTCAGTCTACAATATATGCAATAAATACTTGCTTTCACCTCTTGTTAAGCTCCATACAAACACTTCATTTCCCTCCAGCCCTGAAAACAGGGCTTTTACATGACATTTCACCTCTGACACAGAATTAACTGGGCTTATATGAATGCAGATTTTAAGTGGACTGAAAAGAGATACTAGATACCAGAACACAGTAAGAAAAACTTTCCTTTCCTTACAATTGAAAGCAGCACTTTTGAGCAGCACTCTTAAAGAAACAAAGAAACACTCCTTTTGCTCCTTTAGTAAATATTTTCCAAATATTTAAGATTAATTCAATGTATTAGTTACTGTTGTGCATTAGCAATATCAGCTGTGAGGACGTAGTTAAGGCAGGGAGTTTTAGTGAATAGTATTATTTTAGCAAGGACACTTCTGTAAACTGCAGGCTATATACAGGAGCAGGCTAAAGGCAATAATCCAACTATGCTGTTGTCATACACTCAAAACACCCATAAAATTAGAATAGAAATATCCAATTCTTTTGCAACTAAGAGGCAGCATTTAAGGACTTATTTCCAAGTTAAAATTGATTCAGCATGCACACTACAGCTACTTAGAACGGCTTTGTGTTAAATTTAGTACTTGAGCAGTTTGGAAACAGAAAGAATCTCAAGGATATAGCAAAACCTTTGTGCACACAATCATTCGACTAGCAAGACTTTCAGTATTCAGCCTAAATATTTGAAAGCTTTGTATATTCACTATGGAGACATTTTAATTGCTTTGAGGGTTTTAATTGTTGCTTTCACCACTACATACTGATCACCTTACTCTGCTTAACCTTTTTTCAAAAGTTTTAACATTCCTAACTGGCCCTAGATTACATTGCTTTCTGTTTATGAAGACATGGGGTTCAAACTAAATCAATGAGGCAAGGTACAGATTGATCCAACTGCCATATTGGTACTAATCCACCTCCCCATGCAAGTATTAAATGATTAGCAAGCAGAAAAAAATTATTTTGTACTAGAAGTATTAGTAAACTTTCAAGCAGAGTTTAACAAACCTGCTCTTACAAATTAGCTGAAATCAACTTACACAGCTATGATAAATACTAGCTTGTGGGAAATGCAAGCTACATACACACTTACTGTAAGGAACTGGAACCAGTGCGTTATTAAAGCCAGAGGATATTTTTTGATTGGGATTTTTAAACCGCTAGAAAGTAGATCAAATCCCTCCCCTTGGCCCAATCAGTGAAAGTACCATCCTAGTAACTACCTACTATCAATGCTAATTCCAGATGTAAATACCTCTGAAGTGATTAACGCTCATTTCAGTAGCTTCAATGTATTTCTCAGTCAGTTATTTCAAGAGAAATTCAACAATGAAAAAGAGCAATAACAAAAAAAGAGGCGTACTACTGCAAACATGTTACTGCGTTATTTCACAAACTGTCTCCAAGGCAAGCTCTTTTAGGGGCTGCTCCCTCAACATGTCAGGTGCCGGCCACAGATTATTCCATCACTTCTCAACAGGAGCCCAGGTCCTTTGAAATAAGGAAAAATAAACAACATAAACTGTGCCAAAGGGAAAGTCCAGGAACCCTGAAGAGAAGAGAATTTTCTTAGGCATTATTACTGACAGTAATCTGAAATCAGCCTACCATAGTTTTGATTGGAAGTTTTAAAATCAAAACCTGCTACTGCTATTTTTCTCAAAGCCTACTGTTCTACCCTCCCTCCCACAATCTACTAATTCTGAAATTCCGACTCATCATCATGCTTTTTTAAATTTCAGTCCCATTACCAGAGTCGGCATTAGGCCTTCTGGCCAAAACCCACAAGTGTGCTCCTTCCAAAACTTCACTACCTGCAAATTTACAAAAACCCCAACGGGTCAAATGGGTTGTATTATTCTCAATGTTACTTCACTTTCAGTCAGAGCAGAAAAAGACATTTGGGCTCAGTGCAAGATACGAAAGACTTCCAAATACAAGACATGCTCAAGATTAGAAAGTACAAGAAGCAAAAGGATGATGTTAAAAACTCTCACATGTGGAAAGACAAAATGTGTTAAAGACAGTAAAGATGCTGCATGTATTTGACTCTTTTGTAAAATGTTAGTTTTCTATTATCTCTAAAAGTTCTCAGTAAGCAAGACTGACATCCAGTTCATTAAAAAGTACTTATGAAAGTTTACATCAACTTGCTGATGCACAACTTATGCCAATATAAGATCCTGAGTAACATCTAATATCCAGAAAAATATTGCTTTGATTTTCTTAATTAATATTGTTAACAGATTCTTCTCTGAATGAATGCTGAATAGCATTCCACGTAATAAACACTTGACTTAAATCTGGGGAAAAAAAAAAAGCAGTTCAACAAAGCAAAGAAAGCCTGCTTTCAACTGCTGACATACAGGTAACTGAAATTTTCACTTTTATTATCTGCTAAATGGAAGAAATAAAGCTTAGAAACAATTGTTTCAGACTAAGAAGGAAAATTAAATCTTCTGTCTGTTACAGGAAAAGAAAACCATGCAAGTACTTTTAACAGCAACTAATCAGTGTTTGTTACTGGTCAAGTGCTTATGTGGCCTTTCCATAAAAAAGTTGGTAACAGTTGTACCACAAAGCCTCTGTAGCTTCAAGTGATGGTAGCTGTCACACACCTGTCCTGAACAGACACATTCCTGTTTCCAAGCTACCCGAATAAGATGTGAATTCCAGTCAGAAATGCATATGGTTTAATTTTGGACAATGTCTCCTGTACTGAACCTTTTACAAAACAAACTAACAAGTCTTTAAGGCATCCAGAAGTCTTTCCAGTAAATAAGAAAACTAAAGTAAGCTGGTTTTTGAGTTAACTTTTAAGCATCACACTTTGGTTAAACAAACATCAGAAGAGTGTTTTACACCAAATTCCTTCCAACTTGGAACCACAGATTTCCACATAAAAGTTGAGTATTGGCAGCTCCAAGCAGACATGGGCATCTGGATCAGTGTAGAAGCAAAACCAGAAGGATTTCAGTAGCCAGCTGAAGGTTTTTTACCAACAAAAAGTCATGACAACTACATAAAAGTCAAAGGCACATACACAGAGCTTCAGGGAGGAATTTCAGATTTTACTGCAATGCCCAGTTTCGTTTTTCAAGCAAGAGAAACTTTAAGTGTATCTGTGTCAAGCTGAAGACTCTGTAGTATGTGAAAGCCTGAGAAATGCTACCTAGAGTTGTAACAATCACTGCTTTATATAAAAAAAAAAATCAAACTCAGAATCTGTCACTTTTCTTTGTGCACTACTGTATTTTCTTACTATAGGGTTCAAGTAGACAGATGGAAAAGAAAATCAGTTACTTTTGCACCAATAAACATTTCCACAATTGAAACATCTTAAGTGATGTAGTCTACTTCAGCAAAACAGGATTTGTAATTTTGTGCAGCAACTAGGGCCAACCTAGGTGTTGGATGCAAGGAGAGCAACCACCAAAGGAGTCCTTGATTTTAAGCTGGTCTTGCACTTCTTAATGATAAAAGCATTTCCAAAGCAAAGAAGCCCTTGCCTCCTAAAAACCAAGTAGGTAGGAAATTTTAAGGAAGGACAAAGTAATGATGAAGATAATTTATTAAGCTTTTATCATGAAAAATTTTGGTAGATTATCTTTTAAGACCTTTAAACACATTAAGAGATTTATTTCAAATGCCAAGCATGCCCTTCCACCAGCTTCACATAACCTCACCTAGTTACTATCTAGGTATGTTTAGTTAGATTCCAGTTTGGGGCAGAGGGTCCCCTTTCTCCAATCAATGGACAGTAACAAGACACTGTCCTAGCATTTATAAAGTGTTTATTTTGACACTGAAAGTGGACCATCTGTTCAAAACAAAACTAAGCATGAATGCTCGTCTGAAAAAAATTCAGAGCTACAGAGAATTACCAGTGAACAAAAACGACAGAAGACACTCTAGCTGCTAATTTTTAAACTGCCTGTTGTACTCAGCAGAGCACCACCCAGTGTAAACTTGCTGTTTACAACTGCCTGTCCTAAGCGATTTGGAATAAATGGCTTTTCAATCAGAGCAGTGAGGGTCACTGAGTACTATTAGCTAGAAAGATGTAAGTTGCTGTTCCAAATCCCCAGATTTAATTACAGTACTTTACAATTACACCCCACATTCACAAAAAAATAAAGGCAGTAATAAAGGCAGCAATACACATTTCATGGTACACTTGCTACATTTTTTAAACAAAATGTAAGATCAATTTCACATAGAATACCAGTTTCAAGTGAATACAAAATAACATGTAGCTGTTTCTTCAGCGTCAAAACAGCTTATTCACATCACAAACCTGAGACCTAGTGGAAAAGAAATACCTCATTACGCATAATAAGCTAGTGAAGTTTCAAAGCAACTCTGTGGAGAAAGGAGTGAATAAATGGTTTGAATAGGAATTAAACAGAACAGAAAACAGAAACACCTATACCTCAATAATTTAATACATACTTCTAATACCATGCACATTCCCTCCTAGTCCACAAGCGTAACAAACTAGAAGAGATACTAACAAGGAAACAAAACCAACCAACAATTCTTTCATGGAAGGCTGGGAGATCTTGTGCAGGCTGGCTGCACTTCTTCCCTCACAGCAGAATTTTTGGATGCTTCACCCTCTTCTCAGCCACTGCTGGGCACAGGAGGCTGCAGAGCAGGAGATCTCTGACCCTCCTGCAAAACTGCTGCCACTGTTGCATGCAGAGGACCCCAGACACAGGATGAAGAGCAGGCTGAAGCTCAGGCACATGAGGGGAGGCAGAGGGCAGCCCCTGTGCCCAAGGAGACTGGAACAGGGGAGTGATCCCTGAACAGAGGCCCTCCTAAGCCTCCTTCTCCTACACGAGTGCATCTCTCAGGCCACAGCCTCCCCAGCTCCCAGGACGGCCATACTTGGCCACATCCACTGCTGCCACAGTGGCCTCCTGATGTCATACTCATTCACAGCACAGATTCTCTTCTGCTAACTACTACTACACTTTCAGAGGGTCACTACATCCTCTTGAGAGAAATGCAGGCGATGCCATGTGGCAATCTTTTCTTGACTGGGAGAAAAACATGCCAGAAAACTGTATGAAGCCAGACAATGATCTCCTAACAAGCTCTTTAACAAGGCGCCACCTCCTACTGGGGCAAGTTATTAAGCAGGGACTTTCGCTCTCCTCTCAGAGGTTAGTGGGAGGAGCCTGCTACTGTTACAGAAGAGTTAAGAAGCAAAGTGAAATCACTTTTAGCTTTATTTATCAACCTAGTCTCCCTGAATTGAATCCCCGCTGCACTCCTATCTAGATGAGAACTATAAAAACACACGTGTGGATGAGTCAGCAGTGTACCCTTGTGGCCAGCAGGGACAATGGGATCCCAGGGTGCAGAAGGAAAAGTGGCCAGCAGGTGGAGGGAGGTGATCCTGCCCCTCTATTCAGCGCTAGGGAGGACACATCTGCAGTGGAGTGCTATAATCCATCGGTTCAAGCAAGAAAAGGAGCTACTGGACAGGGATCCAACAGAGGTTACAGAGATGGATTTGAGGGCTGGAGCATCACTTATGAGGAGAGACTGTGGGAGCTGGGCCTCTTTAGTCCAGAGAAGAAAAAACTGAGAGGGCATCTCATTCTTGCATACAAATATCTAAGCTGGGTGCCAAGACAATGGTGCTGGACTCTTTTCCATGGTGCCCAGCAACAGGATAAGGCACAATGGCCATAAACTAATGACAACAAGTTCCACCTCAAAACGAGGAAGAACTTCTTTACACTGAGGGAGACAGAGCACTGGAACAGGCTGCCCAGGGAGGTGATGGAGTGTCCCTTTCTGGAGACAATCAAACCCCCCTTGAGTATGCTCCTGTGTCACCTGCTCTAGGTGACCCTGCCTTGGCAGGGGGGTGAACTAGATGATCTCCAGAGGTTCCTTCCAACCATAACTATTCTATCATCCTATGATCTTTTACATTATACATTATATATATACACACACACATTATGTGCATATACATGCCCCTCTTATGACTGAACGCCCCAATAATCATTAGTTTTGACATACTGAAGTATGTAAATAAATCCAAACTAGTTAAAGTTTACTCCAAGACACCAATCCCAAATAATTCAAGAGGTCATAACTGTTCAAGGGAAGTACAAAAATCAGGTGAAATCTACAGTCTGTGGTGAATTTACAAGAGCAATTTTAGAGCAAGCAAAAACTATATCTTCATCAATTCCTACACTATCACAAACCACAGGTTACTGAGTGTTAATAAATAAAGATCTTAATTACCTGCAATAACTACAAATTATGACACTAATCCCTCCTGCACATGTAGAGAAGATGAATAATTTTCTAGTAATTCACATCAGCTGCCAATTACAAATTTAAAATATTCACTGGCCACAGAATTCTGTTAGATTTTTCCTATTTTGAATTCTTCCAATTAACTTCAAAACAAAAATGAAGATGTCTTTGCAGTAAGAAATGTACATGATTCCATAATAATATAAAATGCAAGCTCAACAATGCATAGCTATCCAGAAGACACTTTTGCACTGAAACATTAAGTTTAATACCAAAAAGTTGAATTGAAGAAGACAGTATTACTTCAATATAATAATCTATAAATATCACTCATACCTACTATATGTCAGTTCATGAACACATTTGCTTTGAAATGCTTTCAAAAAGGTTGAGCAGCAGATACACTTCCTGGCACAAAAGCAAAACACTGTAAGACAAACAGAACATCCACAACAGTGTGTCTGGAGCACCTCTGATTGTCATAGTAAACCAAAGCAGGGTGGAGAAAGACAGTACAAGAGCAGGGTGGGTTAAAAGACAAAGTTAAAATCAGTCAGCTAGAAAGTAGTCAGAAAAAAGCTGCAAGCAAAGGGAAGGCATGGCCACAAAGCCTGAACTGAAGAAGGAACTGCAGCTTAGAAAGTGGTAAACGTGAACCTACAAAACCAGGTAACTTTAGCGGGCATCAGGGACATGAAAAGCTTAAAATTTAAGTGGTTTCTGAAGGCTGTAGGATAAGGCTTTAAAGATGCAGAAGTTAAATCTACTGCTGTAGGTGAAGTTTAATAGTTTCTTACCTGTTAAACACAAAAGTTTTTAAAAGTTAAAAAATCAGAACGTTTTGTATTCTCTCAGGCTTCTTGCCCATTACAGGGTATCCTGGCAACAGCAAAAAAATCTTTCAATCTACAGTACTAGCAGATTAGCAGGACTGAATTAGCATTGAATTAGATGAAGCAGATTTCTTCCTACAACGACAAAAAAAAAATTGTATAATTTAATATTGTTAATAGATTCTATTCAACTCGACAACTGCATAAACACTAAGGACTGTTTTGCAACAAATATAACACGTGAACAGAGGAAAGAAACAACTTGCTAGGAAGAAAAATGTCAGTTCAGCAGAGCATACACTGAAAAAATGGAAAGCAGCCATGTCATCTGAAATATTTATTCACTTTAAAACCAATTTTAACATTTCTCTCCATTTTTGGGAGCTAAAGGACAAAACTTCTTTGTCTCACTGAAATGAAACTGCCTTTATAATCTGCAAATCTAACACAAATTCAGACTTCCAAAAAAGTACTATCAGCAATTTCCCATAAAGTAGCATCTTCAGATCTGGAAGACCTGAAATACCCGCTACTAGAGCTTTGTGCAGCAGTTTTTTCCTATCTTCATAACTATTCCCTTATATTAATGTCATTTATCCACAAACCTGCACAGATATAACCTGAGAAGCATTAAGAATTCCTGTTATGTTAGCACAAGTCTATAAAGAATTCAGCCAGTTTCAATCTGAAAACAGGACAACTTCAAAAAAACCAACACAGACCACATCCACTCTTCCAAAGTAACAAGCTGAATTAAGACAGCATTCAGTCACCATTAAGAAAATTTCTACTTTGATAGTTTAATGTTACTTAGCTTTACACTGGAAGAATTAAAGGGCTCTATTACGTATCCTTAGCTGGCTTCATACTGACACTTACCTGTCTGTGCTTTAGTCAACACCAAACAGGCAAGAAAAAGCATCCTACAAACTGATTTTTCTTTCCAATTAGCTGTTTGTAGTAGTTGCAGGGAGAATTTCTACAACAAAAATTCACCTTCACTTTCCAGCACTTGAAGGTGCTTTTTGATTTTGCTTTTTAACACAGGTTTCAGGCAACACAAGACTTTGGCTTCTTTTGGTAATACGGGTAATATTGCTTATTGAAAATACAAGTAACTAAGGAACTAAGAAGGGTAGCAAAATTAGTGGCATGCTAATTAACTCAAGTCAGTGACTACCCAGTATTTGTCTGAGAAGATCTGCTATCAGCTTGTCACAAGTCTATTTTCAGCTAAAACACCCAAACTATTCACCTCAAAATCATTTCAAATATTCTGCCAAAGAGAAGAATCATTTTATACCTCCCATGTTAAAGATAAGGAGCTGTGTCTTCAAAGCTGGTTTTTGATCTTTGCAGGTGATGTAACAGATAGTCTCTGACAACCTAAAGATTACAGATTTAAAGAATAACTTGGGTTGGAAAGGACTTTAAAGATAATTTCTTGGGTTATTTTAGTAACCAATATACACATGAAGTGAAGCTCAGTGTAATACACTGACTATTAATTCTCCTAAAGGTCTTTTGGATGCGTTTTTTCACCCGCAGACCTTCAGGTCTCCATGCCTGACAGACCTGCCAATCCCCTGTGAGTCAAGTGATGAACTAGAGCAGAAAAAGTAAACAAAATTTCTGGACTCAGTTCACTTTACTGAAGTCTTCTAGGTTATTGTTTCTACATTTTAAAAGTGCACCTATGTTTCAAAGCAGAGCTCCAAAATGGGAGAGAACATCACTTCTTCAGTTATGTCATGTGGAAACAAATTAAGAAGTCTGCTTAGCTTAATGCACTTTCAGAATATTTACACATTCTTAAGATCCACAGATTTCAGTTGCTGGTAGAACTATCCACATGAAAAACACTATTATTACTGCCCTTACAAGGATGTAATTGTTATTTCTCTACTCTGTTTCTTCAAACTCCTTCTGTTTGAAAACTTCAGTGTCTGAATATCATTGTCTAGCACTAGAACAGCTGGCTTCTGAAGTCAATACAGTAGGATTACATAGTAAATTAGAGACACCAGTGTGATCAAAACTGGCAAGATACCTGGAGTGCACGTATCATAGCATACCCTGTGAATGGTGTGCCACCAGAACCCTGCTCTGGTCGATCAGGACTTTTTCAGTCCACCTCAGAATCTGCAAGAGTAGAGAGGTTGGTCTGAAGACTGACTTACACTTAGTGGTACATATGGTTTATTAACTCAGACTGTTCCTCTCTGCAGCACAGATTAGGCATTGGATTATGGAAAAAGGGACAAACTCCAACACCCAAAAACCGACAGGAGTTCTTTCTATAAAACAACGTAAAAAAAGAATCACCTGGCTGGATGAGGTTCAAGTCCATTTAAATCTGACTTTCCTACATCCAGGGCTGGTTTACATTCAGCAATAGTTCAGCCAAGAAGTTCATACATGACAATCCTGTCATGAAGAAGAATCAAGCGATGGAAGGTCAAGACGTTAGACCTGACGGTCACACAAGGGCAGGACGGAAGTACTGTCATGTGTACAGACAGGTCACATTCAAACACACAGCTATGAAGACTCATCACAACCAGGACCATTCCCATGTTCATGTTTATCTGATATACTCAGAAAATAAAGCAAGACACAACTACCCAGGGTGTGATCTACCTTCATATGAAATGCAACAGCATGGAAAAGTCTGTTTTAAGCATTACCTAACAAACTTCATTCACACATTTTTAGGTAACAGAATCACTATGTGACCAGTTGCCATAAAGAGGACTACACTAATTTTATTAATGCTGCATGAACCGGGCCATGTCTGTTTCTGAAACCATTCCCACGCACTGCATTTCTACTGGCCCAAACACTGAAATCAAACAAGTGTCTCTGCTAATAGAAACCAATGCAACATTTGTGCATCCAGGTAAAAAAGTGCAAGTGCAAGCACCTGAACAGTGCTTGCCCTTCTTGCACTTACAGCAATTCACTGCATGGATTAACTTATATAACTTCATATATCTGAAAGAAAGTTGTTACATAAGCTTGACAAAACCATTAGCAGAACACCAGCATCTCTTCTGGAATGTAAGGGTCTGGATTAGAATTAATAAAGGGAAGCACAGGGCTTGGGATGGTTTAGTTCTATCACCTCTCTGAGCCAGAACAAGTCCAAGAATTTTTATGCAACACATGAAAGACAGCTGAAGCACAAAATAGTAGCATCTTTTCCCTTCTCCCACTGGATTACTGGCCCAGAAAGATCCCCCTGTGAAATTAGTCTAGCAATAAAAAACTGTTTAATGCAACATTATGCAGCGCACTGTGAAATCATAATTTAATACTCAGCATTGTCCTCTATCACACCTCTCCAAATGTCAGGTGAGAAAAATCAAAGTGATGTGCACTCCTTAGAACACTCATGTGTTCCACACAATCTGGAGCATCTCTTCCCAGAAACCTTTAAGTAACCCCTTGGACAGATGGCTCTCAAAGAAACTTGGGCTCAAAGTGTTGCCCACAACCATCAATTTGGTAGCGGTGAGAGATGAAGGGCCAAGACATTGCTGCATATGAACTAGCCTAGAATTCTCATTTGTGAGCTACGTAAGTTCAAAGAAAAATCTTTATGATAACCAAGGCAGTTTTTAAACACTTAGAAGCATCTCCTTAGGTCATACTTAAACTTTGAATGCTTCTGCTATCAGTTTCCAACACCTTGCTTAGATGATACATTTGTGTGCTGAAATGTCATCCACACTCAGAATGAGGATAAGGACTGAAATCTCTCATGGTCTCTCACAGGAGTGCTTTAGGATGCTAAACTGGCTTATGCAAAGCAGCTTTGTTCTACCCCTTGCTGTGCAGTTACCCTCTGTTGGCTCCCCAATACTGATGAAACTTGTGCCAAGACATTTCCAAACGAAAAAACCAACTCCAAAAGTGGCAAATGCAGGAGGAAGAAGAGAAAAGAGCCTTTCTGCCATGCCCATGGGATGAAACAGCTCAAAGGTTCTATCAATCACCGGGGCCAGTGCAGCCAAGGAAGGAAGGACAGTGCACCTTGGGACTGTCCAATTAGGACAAAGCAGTCAGGATCTGACTGTTCCATCTTTGCCCAAAATTATATCACCTCAAGCCTGCTCAGGATGACAGAGTAACAGCTCTCCTAAATCCAATAAATAAGCTGGGCGATGTTGAATTAGGACAATTCAGCATCAGTTCCACTCTTGTCTCAACCAGCTGGTAATTTGCAAGTGTAAATGAGTCCTGAATTCCTGTACTACCGCACTGGAAATGCAAAAAGCCCCAGTAACACTGACTCGCTGCTTTAGCAGTGAACTTTTTTGTTTGAACATTTCAGAAACAACTACTGTAACTTAAAGACACTGCCTTAAGTCGAAAGGCATGAATTTTATCAGAGGTTTCTTTCATAAGCATATGTTTTATTCTGTTCACTATATTAGTTCAAAGACAGCATAGGTTTAAATTTTTTTTTCCTCAAATTCATCCTCCTATTGCCCTTGTGGATTAGGCCTTGAAAGTTGGACATAAATTTTGAGGCACATGAAAAATACATGGAAGTAAAAGAAAGCTACTTCAGCAACTTCTAACCAGGACAACAGTGTTCTTTCTGTATAGACAGTGCATTCATGTCTGTTATTTGCTTTACTTTTTTTCATGCAAAATCCCAGTCTTGTTAAAAGGAATACTTAAAGACCATTTGCAGTTCAGAAATGGAAGTCAGCACCTTCTAGGAGCACATCAGTGTTTCACCTCCTGAAGCTCCAGACAGCTAGAGCTGCTACCAGAACTGGAGTGGACACTTCCATGAAGACAGAAATTTCAAAATAAATCCAAAGCCATTTTTTAACTTCTTGCTTAACTCTTCACTTTCATTAAAGGTTTCTGGGACCTGTTGTTCAGGTAACCTAAATTTTTATTGTAAGTTACAGGGGCTGCACTAGTTAAAGGCTCTGGGCAAGAGTATCTTCCTAGTTTTCCTCATACTAAGCTTTACAAAGCCATTCAAACAAGTTTTGACAGCTGCAAGTTCCCAAGTTCTTTTAATTAAGATATCAAGAAATGCTACCATATCCTGAAAAAACTGACAGAACTATTCAACCCACCCTACATGCATACAGAAGCTAAATATTCCCTGAATGACAATATCATAAACATATTTTGCTTTTCAAAATGAAAGTTAGAATCCCTAACACTCTTTCCAAGAGTGTTCAAATCTAACATCATGAAATGAAAAGTTGAAGATATTTTCTTCTTTTAATCTTTAATTTAAGCAAGTTAAAACATCTTTTATTTTGATTTGCCATGGGCAAGGACTACTAAAATGACTTGATTTACCAAAGAGCTTAAGACCCATCTATACTTTTTTCTACAATACCAGCATTTTCAAGTTTAACAATACAACCCCTAGGAAAAAAGCAGAAAAGTTCTTCCAATGCAAGAGAAATAAAACACAGAAGCACCTAGATACAAGGGGAGTAATGCTACCTTAGCACATTCACTTCTCTAGATTTTGGTATCTGCATTTAACAAAATGCTTTAGTGGCACCTGGAATGTTCCCCAGCCTAGTGCCAATCCTACAGCTTTATTTGAGCCTTGAACCAAACAAGAACATCACTTTCCTCCACAGAGCATACCCTATATACTCAGGGAAAACAGTCTACAGAAGAGTTTCCCCACCTCTGCAGATATCCTGAGGATGAAGGTAAGTACTTTGAAAAGAAAAGTATTCTAATACATTTGGAATGTCATTTAAGTACTTGATGCTGAACAATCAGATGAATTTATCACTCAAAGACTAAGACAGCTGAATAGTGACTCAATATCCTACTCCGTAATATGGAGTGCTACAAAGACAACTGTCCAATGCTACTCGAACAATCAACATTAAAAAAGCATGACCAGCTTGACTTTTCTGAGATTCATCTTAGAAAACTAAGAAAACAATGCTCTGAATGGGAAAATTCCACCAATTCTCACCTACATTATGTTTAATGAATTACTGTCATTTTTATTTAGGTACATGCAAAATATATATTCCAGAAAAGAAATCAGAAATCCAGCAAAATCATGAAGCTTCAGTGCAAAAAGCCTGCCCAGTGAAGTCTGAACTGGCTAGTAAGCTAATGCTATCTCTCCTTCCCATTTCCCAGTCCCACAGGCAACTTACACTATGGAGCCTCCTGTAATGTGAGTTTTGCCACGCTGTGCTTTTACAATCCACACTCAGAGAGAACCACACACAACATTTTTCTAGGCACAGGTGCTTCTGGGGTCTCAACTGAACAGAAGTAATGCCTTCACCATGGAAGTCTTCTATTTTGCTGGACAATAGTATAAAAATCAAGACTGCCTAACAGAATAAGACACCTTCTTCCAAGTGCAACACTCACCCTAGTTTAGAGCTGAAGTTCCATTAAAAAATGCCAAACCTACTATTTTCTCTGTGATCTTCAAAATAACCTTTTTAAAATTCTACTTCAATGCTCCTCTCTAGAGCATCAGAGAAGCAGATTTGTTTGAGTGCCTTTCAGAATTCTACTGCAGTGGTAAGTGGCAACTATGGGGTAAGTCTGTCTCAAAGATTGAGCAGCACTTCTTAATAATGCTGATTCCAAAGGGTGTTTAGTCTAATTTTTTACAATGAAGTGATCATCAGCTGTGCAATACCATAGGGACAGCAGTGTGTACTTGCAAGCAGAGTTTAAAAAACCCATTCAAGCAATATGCCACAATTAAGGGACACAGTGTCCTTTTGAAATTACTCTTCCTTCAACTGGCTGTCTTTCATTTCCTTTGTGCCCTTTCAAGAGAGGGCTACCACAAATAACTCACCACAGTACTTTCAGCACCCATTCCTTCCTACAAGTTCTTTCTCTTAACTACCGATCTGTATGCCAAGAGTTTTCTCCTGCTGCAAGAACAGCCTCAACCAAGTGTTACTTTACTAACTAGGAATTACTGAACACACATTGTTAAAACTAAGCCCAATGCAAGACTGAAAACAGCACTGATAGGTTACAGTTACACAAAACTACAGTGATACTTCTGTGCCCTACGCCTACTCAAGGGATTTAAAGCATAAAGTTTCAAAGAAGCCAAGCAATTTAAAATGCAAGCTCAGAATTTAAAATGGTATTTATTATAGCATTACATGATAGAGCCCTAAAGAGAAACACCCTGCTGAGCCAAAGACTTAGAAATCAATTTACTTCAGACCTGAACTTAAGTCTTCTGTCCTTTTCAGTAGCATTTAGGGTTCCACACAGACTTTTGTCACGACAGTTTTTTCACAGTTCCAGAAAGTCAAGTTACTGCTATGCCAAGTGGCACAGAAATTAACTTAGTTCGAAATGCCTTGAAGTCTATAACAAGACTTCTTAGGTGGTTTCACTCAATGTTCACTACCTACAATTTTTTTTCTTTAATTACACATTTGGATAACCTATAATCCTTTCTTCTCATGAGGATGAGATCAGTACCATATTACAATTTTTTATTGTCTCTATAAATAATTTCACTCCTGGCTGCATGGGGCTACAGTTTCAACCTGGTAGGGGAAAAAAACCCAACCCCACTGCATTCTAATTTCCAGCCTTACAGCTAGGATTGCAAGTTAAACTTAGAATTCCCAAGTCCAGAATAGGGGAAGACTGGACCAGTGCATTTCAAAGAAAAAAAGTCTCACACAAGTATTAACATCATTGCTTTCCATTATGCCCTAAAAGGCATCAAGTTTCCCATAGTGAAAAACATCTGCAGGTGTTTCCTACAATAAATAAATATATAAATGAGTAAATACATAAACCCCATGGGTTTTTCAGACTTTGAATCCACTTTTTTCCACAGACACCATCATACATAAATTCAGAATTACTCTTGTCTGTCTTCAATATTTTATCTCTCCAATTCCAATCTGAGCAACTAAATTCCCTAGTCAATAACCAAGGCATTAGGGATTAATTTATACTTACAAGTTGCATTTTTGCAAATTATAAACTTGCATCTCTGAAGCAGAGCATCCAAGCCAAGTGTAGCTGGTACTCAGTTCAACTATGTTAATGTTCTTTGTTCTCAAAACAAGTCATATTTAAGTACAGCAGCAGGGCATACTGGACAAGGCAGACACAGGGGAAAAAAATATGTGCCAATCTATGACTGAAGTCATATTGAGATAACTGCACCTGGCACAACTACTGAGCAATTAAAGCAATCAAGCATTAATGGGTTGACAAGCTGTAAGTTCAGTCTTCAATCACATATTACTCATATCAGAAAAATGTATAAACTTTTATATTGCAACTCTAGAAGAGAGCCTTAGCCCTTACAGTACAGGCAAGCAGCCTGAAAAGATACATTTAGTTTTTTATGCTGATCATTAAGAAATGCAGATCTCTCATAAACGTCACCTTTACCATCTCCTTTATCAAACAAATTTCACTTAATACAGTGTTCAATGAACAGGTTTTTGCTATTTAAATGTGGATTAAAGATGTAACAAAGAGCCCATCATCAGCATCAAGTACACAGTGAGAAGGATCATTTGATAAATGTTTGCTTGTCACAGCCAAAAGGAAGAACTGATACTTCACAGCCAGGTCACTGTACCTTCTACAGCTGTCCCTCACAGACATGAAAAGACACCTACGTGTCCTTACCCCTCAGAGCTGCCATGAGCTGTGACCAACTCCTCCTTTGTAATAGCCAGAAAGAACAGAGAAAGACAAACACGGCCAATGGGAATAAAACCCTTGTGCTGTTGCAACTTCTAGGTGCAATTCCATCTAGACTGACCAACACTGACAAGAAATGGACATTGAGTTCCTAGAGAAAGGAGATGCTTACATCAGTAGGAACCCCCTTACTTAAAAGTGGGTCTGTTCCTGCCACCACCACAGCTTTATTTCAGCTGTCTCTAAACTTTCCATCATTTTCCAAGAAGTTTGGTAACAGCTAAAGCTGTCAAATGTAACATACTACTTTTTATTTTCTAGAAGGCTTGGTTTTCAGTTACATGGACGTCCAGCAGGTCCATCAAGACAGCAGCAGAAGAAACAACATGAATTCAAATTCTGCAGTTCAAACCAGACCTAAAGTTTACAGCTGAACTCTTAAGAATGGGAACTGGTCAAAGTAGTAAGTACATGGTAAGCAAGAACACAATATGGAGAGCATTACTTCTGCAAATTACAAAAAGAATGATTTGGTTTTTTTTACTAATGCCTCACCTATGATTTTGCCTTAATGAAACTTAGAGTAATTGAAAAAAAAACACATACAAAAAAATCCCCCCCACAAACCTCCTTTTTCCCCCAACCCTAATTATACTGGAAACACAAGACTTGGTTTCCACTATACTGAAAAAAAAAAAACAAATGTCAATGTATTTTCCCCATTTCTATGAGAATCACTAGTTGTATAAGCACTCTGCTACAAAGACAGAAATCCACCCTGCAGAGGCAGTGGCTTACACTCCTTGCACAATGCAAACAGCACTGAAATAATATCAACTTGTAGCAAGGAAAGCCTTGAGACTATTTGCTACTCCCTTGGTTTCTGCTCTAAAGGCTCAAACCAGTTACAATACAATGGAAAATGCAATCACACCTGCACTAGCACTGCCTACAGCCACTGCATAAAGCACTACTTGAAGCTTTTAATCTATCAATTAGGTTACTCCCACAAGAGAGAAATGTGCAACACACAACTGAGGATTAGAGTCTTAGGCTTTGCTCTTCTAAAGGAACATCATGTACATTTACAGGGTAGTTTGGGAAATAATGGGATTCACTTCAAAAACAGACAGAAGTTAAATTTCTACAACAAAATCTTATTTTATACACTGGTATCCAGTTAGAAGTCCTGCCAATGGTCACTCAAGAAGGGAACTCACCCACTGTTTAACACTGGTGGGAGCCTGGGATTCACATCTGTAATTAACAATCAGAATGCTTTTAGTACTGAAATAGCTATTCAAGAACATATTTAATTAACTCAGAAACTACTTTTTACTAAAACATTTGAAGCTTTCATCCTCCATCCCAACTGTGCTTTGTTACCAAACTGGAAATCACATGGCCATCTCTCAAGCCTCAACCAGGATGGGCATCCTAAAAAGGCTTTAGAGATTTCTTCATGTTTAAAAGCATCTTTTGGCACAGGTGACAAGGGATAGTCTAAGGTGTTTCTATACTCTTTTTCAAGAAGGCCCAGTGGACACAGGCCAGAGACCACTAGGCCATGTATTCCACCTCTTTACAGATGCAAAATTTAAAATGCATAAATGTTTGGAACCATCCCATTCAAAATGAAATCGGATAAAGTTTTAAGCACATTCCAAGGAAACTAATCAATCCTCAAATCTCACCACTGGGCAGTTTCTGCCTGTGCACACACACATTTTTTTATTCTCCTTTTTTAGTCTCCTTCCCTTCATTAATCAAACCTCCACTATGCATTTCTTAGGCACTCTTCTCTTCCATTCTGCCAACATGCCTAACAACATAAATCTCCCCTCCAGTGGAGTGTTACAGCTTCACTGGTCCATAAGGTTGTGTGCTGAGCCGCTTTTGCCATTCTTTTCCACAGCTGGCATGCAACATATCCCACAGATTTGTCACTGAGCATTTCAAGTTTAAGAGGAAAAGAAACATC
Organism: Cettia cetti; assembly: GCA_013401135.1. Lineage (NCBI taxonomy): Eukaryota > Metazoa > Chordata > Aves > Passeriformes > Sylviidae > Cettia > Cettia cetti. The sequence continues at coordinate 66,768 of VZUI01086175.1, forward strand.
CATTTAACAGAATTAAGGGATGACTGTATGTATAAACTAACTGCAAGAAGGAAAAAAAGTCAAAGGGTTAGGCAGCAACTTTTTAATCTACTCCAAATCACATATACCATTTCAAACATGCTTCTTGACAAGTTATATAAGCTATTAAATAATCAAGGGTAACAAAAAGTCTTGTATTTCATACCAACAAATTTTTTTGCCAATATTATGAAGAGCTATTCCATAAACAGACAGGCTTAAACCACATGTCCTCCCAATCTTCTCAAATCAGTCTATTTCACTTCCTGAGAAGTGTCCCAAACTAGCTATAAAGCTACATATAATATCCAAGAGTAGAAAAATATTTTACTTCAGTTGCTTAGTAGCATATAGTTTCTAAAACAGATGCTGGCACCCTGACACATTACAGAAACAATTAAACATGCTATGCAACACTTTCAACACGATGTTCATGCTCTCAGTGTGTCCCCTCCTTTTAGGCTTGCTTCCCATCCCAAAAATACCACGATCACTACTTTCTCAAGTTCTTTGCTCTCTTCCTCCAGCTTACCAAAATAAGAAGACGCAAGCAAGATATTATTTCTCATTTTCCCATACTTGTTTTATTATTGTGGAAAGTTTTGCCAAAAACAAAGGCTCTCCATCTTGCTCTTAGGACAACCCAACCAGATATTTGTCTTCTAGAATTTGGGTGTGAGATATTAACTTGAGATAACACAGTGTTCCTAAACTTGGCACATGAGATAGCAGAGTACACAGCAAGCTTAAGGATCCCAGGTGAAGGTGCTGCTACAGATAGAGGGCAGACAATGAGCTGAAGCCATCCTACCTTACCACAAAAAGAGACCTCTGTGATCATATCAGCACCTCTTCTGCCCAAGCACAAAAGCCATGGTTACCACCATAGTTCCAAAGGCCATAAATTAACTGAGTTAAGAAGTCAATACAAGTCTCCCACCTACAAAGATCTTAGGTACTATGCTGAAATGCTGAAGCTAAAAATGGCTTATTGCAATACAGTTACAAAGAGCAATCTTTAACTGTAGAATTAAGTACATACTTCAAGGCATTTTAAGCACTTGGACAGAACAGGACATTAATGACCAGAAAGGAGAGTGGACCAGACACTTCTTCAACACATTTCTCCCTTCTGTCCCAGCCTTCTGACCGGCTGGTTTTGAGCCAGCTCTTTAGCATTTCACAGTACATGCACGTCAAACCTGAACTAAGTAAATAAGCAAAGATGTTGAGCCATAACAACAGAGTTCACTCTCTAAACATCTGTCAATACTAAAGCTACATACACAAATTTCTGCTCTAACACTGCTAAATTCAGGTTCCATCTAGTAATTCACTTGAATTTTACTCTCAGAACATGATCTGATTCTCTGAGTGGTACACGGGCTATGGCATCACCTCCCTTAAGTGCAAGACAGAAGCATTCCAAAGGAAAAAGTCACTTCTGCTCACTTCAGCAACTCAGAGGTGTTGTGAAAAAACACATAAACTACTCAGTATCTTTAATTACATAAGGGAATAACAGCTAGTTGAATTGTATTTTAAAAAAATCCAAAGCTGTGATGCTTACAGCAGTTTACATACAAATCTATCCGGCTTGTAAAGAAGCTGTAATGCACTACCCTACTTAAAGGCATTCCTGTTAAACAGGTTGCTTTCCTGGAATTTCTAAACTACAGCTTTCACTTAACTCAATGTTTTCCTTGGTCATTGAAACAGACCTCATCAACAGCTCTTCTGGACAAAACAGTATTTCCAAGTACTTTTAGAAAATAAATTCCTTTAGTAACTCAAGACAGGGTAGGATTCAATGCCTATATATTCTGCTTTTCAAACAGAAAGCAAATAAGAATCCCTTGTGTTCAAGTAATGTCATAGATGGACAAAACAACTAAGTTGAATGCAAACAACTACTTTAAAATACAAACTGTCAAGAAAAACGTGTAAACTGGGTCTCATTAACAATTTACATATTGAAAGGTAATTCTGCAGTGTTATTTTCTACTTGTATAATAAAGAAACTCTTGCAAGCTTCAGTTAGCCCATGTCTTGCTACTGCAAACATAAATAACACAGAGCTAAGTAATCAGAGTCTTATTTGAATGTCTGTTGCACTAGAAATAGACCATTCAGTTCAAATAACTACAGCAATCTTTCCGGAACACTGAAACAGAGAGACTTCCCATCTTTCGGCACCCCAGAAAAAAACCAAACGCACAGGTATTTGTGAAATCCAAAGACACCCTGCACTGTTAAGAGTGTATTTACACTCATTCCACTGAAGGACATCTTAAACCTCGGTAATACCACCAGCAGTAGTTTTTCGGTTTTAAGTTGTCAACATCTCTAAGGATCCCTTCCAAAAGCTATCTACCTACTCCTAAGTTCTCTCCATTCTTCCACTCAGAACACTTCTTTAAAATAGCAACACGCCCATTCAAAGTATCCCACTGTTCTGACTTAAACAACATTTATGCTGACAAAAATGATCTTTAGCCTCAGCTGCACTTATGTCATACAAGATAGTCTCACATGACACTAAATAGACTAAAACACTAATCCACTCTTACACTTCTGAAAGTTCTTAGCAACCAACACAAAACAAAACCAGAAAAACTGGCAGGTTCTAAGTGAGATTTTGCCAGACGTATTTAACAGCAGTTAAAGCTTTCCCAAACACTGCTACGTTCTTAAAACATTACAGTTCAAAGAAGCTGCCTTGTTAAAACCCCAGAACAGCCCAACCGTCCCACCAGAGACCCCCGCGCGGCACCCAGGGGCAGAAGCGGCGGCGGGCAGGGAGGGCTCCGCGGTGCGGCCCGCCCCGGGCTCCCCGCCCCG
>VZUI01086194.1:0-10636 GCA_013401135.1 Cettia cetti
GCGCGTCTTCTCTCCCTGGTTCACTCTCAGAATCAGTCTTAAAGATACAGAAACTCAATATACAGCACAAACAGAATCGACGATCGGGGATACAAACATCATAAAGTCACCCTAACACACTCCCAACCTGACACCCAAAATTTTCATGAATTAATGAATAAAAGATTAAAAATAAAGGAATTTTTTTCCAACACATCATTACCTATTTTTCTACCTCAAATAAAAATAAGTAGTCATCAGAGTGCCATAGTGCACTAATCAATTCCCTTACTTACATTTATCAGTTTTATATTTTCCCCTTCAAATTAGTTTCTCTTTATTCTTTTCATTTGGAAAAGGGAGAATAAAAATTTTTTGTTCTGTTTTCCTGGAACAATATTTAGTAGCTTATTACAGTTCTTACAGACTCAGTCTTTCAAAACCTCTTAACATTTTATGCAATAATAAAGAATCTGTAGCTTCAGTTTTAACTGAAAAATTACAATGAAAAACTGTCTTCTCTAACTTTGTTTTACTGTGTTGCCTTCTAATGCTATTTCTTGGTTTGTTACTCTTTTAGAATCCTTCAAAAAATCATTGAGTGCATCTGTGGTCACCTGTGCTTTGTCTATAATGCTGAATAGGAGGGGTTCAGGTGTTGATTTCTGCCCTCAACACCAAGTGGAATTTGTGAGCTGATACCCAAGAGTCTTGCAGACTTGTCCCATCCATTGTATATTCATACTATAGCAAAATAAGTAGAGGGGCCCAAAACACCATGAAAGAGGGAGCTAAAAATTAAATAGTGCATAATATACTTATGAGTTCCATAAGCAAGCTCCATTCCAGGTCCTGTATTAATCTTTGCAGTCATTGCCACATACTTATGTTATGGAAAGCTTGCAGTGCACATATGAGAGCCTACACGCTGAAAAATGAATGTTGAATGTCAATCTGAGGTAGAAACCTCTTGAAGAGACAGGAAGTAAATGAAGATTTGTCTCTATAAGGTCATTTCCAGCAGAGATATTTATAGCTAGTCCACTACTGCCCACAATAAATACCTAACCAAGAGGATAACTGGGAACTCAGAAGGCATATTATTGTACCACAAGATGGATAATAATTATGTTATTCAACAAATTATTAAAAACAATTGCATAATTGAATTAAACCAACAATTTATATGTCTGAAAATGTAGGTTGGCTCAAGGGAATGGATGAAATCCTGCTATTTTAAGGAATTTCGCACAGTAGTTAAATCATTATGTGCTTGGAAACAGTGGATCTGAATAGCAGAGTAGTACTCTATGCATATTGTGTATTAATGTGTATGTGATAGGAATATGGGAAGAGTGTGAAGGATTTTTTTTTTTTTTCATTATGCAAGATTTTAAATAGCTTCTTTGTAAAACCTGCAAAGCTCAAGATAGAAACACAAATAACATGTAAAAGTAACCCATAGGAAATTATTCATTAAAGGGCTTCTCTGTCCTGGGTGTTTATGATAATGAAAACACAACAGTGACAATTAATCGTGAAAGCTACAACTGAGATGTCACCACTGGATATAGAAACAAACAAAGAAAAGAAAAAGCAAGCTTGAAGTTAATCAAGAGAGGACAGAAAAATAAATGAAGTGTGAGACATATTTAAGTATCAGAAACATTTTCCATAGTGTTGATCTGCTAGGAAAACTTAATCATTACTGGGGCTACACCCCAGGCATACACTTGAGACTAAATAATGAGCATATTTAGTCAATGAAACAAGTGAAAATTAGGTTTCCCCAAGAGAAGAGACAAGAAATCTATTCCTTCCCAGCAAAATGATAAATAACCTACCATTAATGTCCCAATGGAAAATGCTACAGAAAGGTCATAATGTAATAGCTTATTCCCGTCTTTCCAATGAATGGTAAAAGAAAAACTATATATATGTGCATGTGTGTGTGTGTGTGTGTGTGTGTGTACAAAAAAAATGAAGATAGATATATAAAGAACTTGGAACAAAACAAGCTAAAAATTAGAAAACCAGAAAGGAAAAAGAAAAGCTGTGTATACAAGATTTTGTAGTAATCTCTTGCCATAAATGCCTAGAATCTCAGTGAAATTGTTGGCACTTCCACTCTGCCCTCTATGAAAGTACAATTGCTTCTTATTTCAAAAGGAAATGCTTATTTCTTCAATCAAGCTAGGCTGAAAATTAGAAGTCTTTCCTGTACCCTAAAACAAGTTTCATTACAGAATAGCCTTCCCAAAGAAGCAATGAGTAGAGGCAGCTTCATTTGTTTCCAGAGGTAGGCAATCTTTTTTTCTGAACAGGACTCATTCCAGGGTCCCTCAACCCAGGGATGCTTCCCTCTCTTTTGAAGAAGTTTTTGCACCAATGGTGGGGCCATCTGCCACGTCTGTAGCCATTGTTCCTACAAATTAAACCCCCCTGACAGGAACTTTAAAATACAGTCCCCTGTACAAAAATGCAGGTGGAGCACATAGTCACTAGAGAACTCAGATTCTCAGATTCGAAAAGGAGAGGGAAGACATCATTTCTAGGGGGCCAGAAGACAGCACAAGGAGTTCAATTTTCAGAGAAGTGTGATGGCAGTTATAGTGGCCAGAATACAGTGGAGTTGGCCTCATAGACAATGCCCTTGCTAGCACTGCTAATTATATCACTTGCTGCGGTGTTAAAAGAGTGACTATAATTCACTCAGCATGAGGCATTCAAGAAGATTTTTTCTAACTTTACATTGTACCAGCTTTAATCTGAGGAAAAGGGACATCTTACAATTTAAGTGAACTGCCCACTGAAATAGGAATGTCTAATTTCTCTACAATTACCAACAAAACTCTCTGCTAAAAGATTTTGTTATTTTAATTTTGGCAGACATAGATCTAGACATGGGGCTTCTACAAAGTGAGATTTCCATCCCACTATCCAACAGTTTTAGGCATTTAACAGCATACTTTCACAAGAGATGTTGTTGATTGCCTTGATGCAGAAAGGAAATCAGTCATTTAGCTAGGAACAAGCAAGCAAAAAGAAGGGAACGTGTTCTTCACATGAGAAGTTGACAGTCCTGCTTCGTCATTGGTGCACATGGACAAGCTGATAGCCTTTTGTCTTCCAGAGTATCATCAGCTATTTATGTTTTCCAGAAGGGTTCTGAAATATGTGAAGGCTGTCCAGTGACCACAGGAACACTGAAAATTTATTTTCTTTATTGAAGACTTTTATTCCCACCAAGTATCAAAAGATTCCTACAGAGAGCATCCAAAAGCCTGCATAATCTTCAGGTGCTTACGAAAAGAAAGAAAGACTAAGCTAAAGCAGAACAACATTTCACAGAATATTTGCTCTCAGCTTCCAGCTATCAACTTACCTAGCAGAGACAGAGGTTGTATTTTCGTACTTGCCTGGCTGGGATTAGTAGCTCTTGAGAGACACTTCCTCCATGAGGGAAATTTTCTAGTAGTTTATGAAATGATTTACTCTTGTGTTACATAAAGCACTGAATATCAATGATCTTCCAAATAAAATTTTCAGTATCTAAAAAAATTCTGAATAAATTGCTTATTTTTTCTACTGTGAAGAATACCTACAAATGTTTTCTAATACCTTCTCTGTGTCATCCATGGTTTTATATCTTTCTTCAGTGTCCCTCTCATCATCTGTCTCATCTTCAACTGATGAGACCTTACCAAACTGTCTCTCCTCCTGCAGAAGTGTCTCTATCTGTGCTCCTTTTCTCCTTATTTAATACCTTTCTGTAACTGGCTGTAACAAGCTGTAATAGAGGATACCTCAAATCACAGAACCATGTAAAGAAAGAAGCAGAAGAGCAATCTTTATTTTATGTCCAGAAGGCAAACTACTTTACCACCAGTTTTGAAGATGCAGCTTGTCTACCCACCCATAATACAACAACAGAAACCCCACCTGTTGCATCATTGCATTATTTGTCAGTGGAGCACACTCTCTGCATCTTATCTAGCCAAATTAAAATAACAGCAGAATCTGTGGTCAGGGAGAGGCTACAGTATTCTGACATTTTGTTTCAACTGAGTGGAAATAAAAGTAGGAAATAAAGTAAATGTTTTCTGATTAAGAAATTTCATCTCACATTTTTTTTCAGAACTCAAGGAATTTTATTGTTGTGCCCCACTTCGATAAGATTAAACCACTTTGATTAAATAGAGTACTTCCTTTTAACTGCAGTGCTTCAGCTTTTATTTTTCTTAATCTAATTATACATAACAATATTAAGATCAAAATGCAGAAGAGGAAATTACCTTGACCTTGCCAGAATTAATTTTTTTCAATGTTATCTAAAAAAAAAAATCAACAGTTTATTAAAATCTTCCATTAAAATTAATTTACACAAGACACTTGGACATCCATGAATCAATGTCCTTTTGAAGAATGTTGTTCTCACATCAAATGCTTGACCAAGACTAATTGTTGTTGTCTCTTTCCTACACATAGGAAAGAGACATCGATTTTGTCAAGGAAAAGCATATGTCCTATTAAATGAGATGCAGAGAGACTAAAGCTTTAGAGGAGCCCTCAAGGACCTTCTGCTCATCATATAGATGCTAAAATCTTCTTCCCACCATCTGTCCAAAGATTAAAAATGCCTGAAAACTCCAAGAGGCAAGCATAGGAAAACTTTGTTTACAAGTTTTGGATACTATATTCTTAGTATTTAATTTCACCCCTAACCAGCAGTGACTACTCTAAAATAAAACTGGTAGAAAGAAAAGCAGATCCTTAACTTGCCTACTTAAATTCTCCAGTATTTGTATTAGTTTAAACTGACATAGGAAATGAACCTGAATGAACAGCAGTGTTTAGCATTATACTACTTTTAACAGGGGGCCAGTTTAAGCCACTCCAGTCCTCCCTTGCTCCTTTTTGTGGGCTCAGCTTATTGCTGAAGGCCATAGCTTGCCCTGAACTATGCAGACCATCAGCTCTTTGAAACTAGATTGTAAAATAGATGACCTAAACTACCTCTTGGACATTGAAAGTAGCAGACTGGTTAGTGGGAGGACTATCAAAATCTGGCTCTCATATAATTTTATGTTACAATGTCAGACTGAAAAATCCATGGCTTTAAGGACTATTTTTAACCATGTCTGTATGTGCAAAGCTGCACAGACTGCTTGTAGCAGCACACCTAATGTGACAACTTTAGAATCATAGAATGGCTTGGATAGGAAGGGACTTTAAAGATCATCCCACAATGGGAAGGGATGTCACCCACTTTCCAAGGCCTCACCCAGTCTGGCCTTGGGGTAATTCCAGGGATGGGACATCCAGAAATTCTCTGGGAAACTGGTTATAGTGCCTCCCCACCCTCTGAGTAAAGAACTTCCTTCCAACTTCTAAAGTAAATATCCCCTCTTTGAGTTAAAAACCATTTGTCCTTATCACTATCTGCCCATATAAAAAAATTACTCTCCCTCCTTTTTATAAGCTCCCTTTAGTTACTGAGAGGGGAAACTGCTAACAGTTTCTTTGGAGTCTTCTCCAGGCTGAAAACCCCAAATTCTAAGCCTGTCTTCATAGGACAGACGGTGAAAAAACAAAGATGTCAGAAAAAAAAAGGTGAGAGATTTTTTGCACACTGAAAAGTTCATTAAAACTCAGTGTAGAAGGTGTAGGTAAGGAGGTAGTGGTTTAGACCCCAGAAGTCCCTTGCCTCCCTTCTTGCAAATTCCACAGCTGATCTCACAGGCAGACCAGAAAGTACCTGATCTGCAGCTAGTAGGATAGTTCATACTTTGTGGGCAACATATGCTATAGAGCATTTCTGAAAATGTCATGACTTGATCTCTTCAGCTGCGGTGGCTCCAAGCCTCTCATTGGCCAGCTCAGAGCTTTGATGAAGGATCAGCCTGAAGTTGGTGGGGTGACCACATTGCCCTTTTTATAGCCAAGTGGAAGAGGGTTTCAAGTAGCCTGAATAGAATATGTTAATTTTTTTCCAGTGTAACATGACAGAATAACATAAAAAAGCTGAAGAGCGAAGCTTTAGGTGATGACGATAACATATTTTTTTTTTTATTTTCCTAATTAACTTCTTGTTCTGTACTGCATAGCAAGAAACAACATATGTTCTGTGAGCTCCAACTGTTTTCCACCAACCTTCCTTCCCACAACAAAAACAAAGTAGGAAAAATGTAGAACTATTTCACTTATGCATATCACATATTTTGGATAATTGACCTAATCTTATACCCAAAGTGTGGTGTTGAAGTTTTTGTTGAATTCTGGAACTTTAAGTGAACGGCTTCTTTCTGAGGTTATCTGCTGCATACATCTTGTTCCACTTTATTCATAAAAGAGCAGAATGTCCTAAGTATAATTTAGGCACCAAAACATTTTGTATTTCTGTGGTAAATAAAGGTCTCCTAATGATAACCAAAAAAAAGGTAGAGATATATCAGAGATTATTTCAGCTACAGTTACATTACTAGCAGCTTTGCCAAATAGGTTTCACTGAGGAAAATGGCTTTATTCTATGGCAACAGAAGACTGAGTCCTCTAATGTTGACTAGTGCAAAAGAAGAAGAGATTTAGTGCTTTGGGATTTGACTGGACATCACACATTATTGATAACTTGTGTGCACATGACCGTGTCTGCACAGTTGGAAAAAAATCTTGCATAGAGAGTTGATTTGCATTCTCCTGCCCAGACTTGACTAGAGCAGATTTTTCAGAATCACTCTTGGTTTCAATCATATTGTGATTATTACTTTCAGCCAGTGGAAACTTCCAAGGAAAAAAGTCTAGCTAAAACAGTCACTAAAAAATTATTTATAAAAAAGTAAAGTTACCCTTATTGGAAAAAAAAAAAAAAAAAAAAAAAAAAAAAAAAAAAAAAAAAAAAGGGAGAATAAAACATTATAAAAAGTTGTATATTAGTATCAAGTCTTGAAAGTTAGAATCTCTTCCTTGTTTAAAGACAATAATTTTCCCAGGTGGGAAATCTGTCTTTCAGACATTCAACCAGGCATTTATGCAGAGAGAAAGACAAGCTTTCCTTCTGGTTAGTAAGATCATTGAGAGCCTCTGCATTGTATTGCAGTTCTCATTTCGTACCGACACACTCACTGTAACACATTTTTCCAAGGAAATTATAAACATGAGGAATCTCTTTAGAAGAAAAATATATCCCTTAATACTTCATGTATCCTCTCTAATTCTTTCAAGTTTGTTGCATGTGCTTTCTTTCTAAGATGCATAAAAATAAATTGAAATATTTTTCTATTATTTTAGAACCATCCAGCAGTTTTTCTCAGCTATCTCAGCTCTACGTGCATGTCATACATTTTCTGTCTCTGCCCATAACTGCATCATTCTCCACAACTTTTAAGTTCTTTTATCACATCTTAGAGTAATGGTTTGAATTATTTTTCTTTTTTATTTCTCTAGCTCCACTTTGACTGCTAAGGCATTTTTATGGTGTTTGCTTGCATTGCTTTTGTATTTTTTTGTCTACAGTTTTGAATGCACCTCTTTTTCATGTTATGAGATGTTCTTTTCATTAGAAAATACCTATGATGCTTATGTTATCATTAATCACAATCTCAAGCTGGAAAAGGCTTTTGTATATAAGTTCGTAGCTGTGAAAAAACCTCTTGCTATTCAAATTGAAGTCCATAAAAGACAATTTTAAACACTTGTTATACTTTAAGCTTATTCAAAAATATTAACATAAAATGTGCAGAACTGTCGAACTTACATGCCTTGTCTTCCAAATAGAAAGTTCTTTGATGCCTACTTAATAGACAGTAAAATGTAAAGGTCCCCAAAACCTAAATATTTGTTAATCTTTCATTGGATTTTATCAGTATGGCACAAATGTTTTTCAATTGAGGGAGCATATTTACATGAGTAAGTATATGTAAGATACTGTACTACCAAAAAATCTGATGCAGGGCATTAAGGTTTGTCTGTAATATAATGAATATATCTTGTAATTTTAAAGTGTTCAATGGATATCTTTGTGCATTATAATTATAGCTTTATGTTCCCATTGGACAGCTCACATAGAAATGATTCCCGGCCGTAAATGGCTGCTATGTTAAAATGAAATGCAGGCACACTTCAGAAACAGTAAAACTTCTAGGATGTGATGGTGAAGTTACAGCCATGATATGTTTTTAAATTCCTTGGTCACTTTCTACATAAGTGTGTCTTTATGACATTGGTTTGCAGTAGCCTATTAGTGGTTGGGAAACATGATGAAGTTTCCTGCTCACATTAGCAACAGCTCATCTGCCAAGCAGATGACAATAGCCAATCTCCACAATAGATTTTTCTCTACAGTATTATATCAAAGCCATTACTTTTTAATCACCTTTATTCTTGTTCTTTGTTGACAGCAATTGTAAACATCTGACCAGTTACCATATAAACCAAAAAGATGCTATTCTACTATGTGTATTTTTATAGTCCTTTTCTTATCATCTTTCTCTACCTATTCTAAGACAGCTTTTAAGTGAACAATACTCATTAAGGATCTAATCCAGAATTTGGGGATGTCAAGGAGCAGGATTCAGAGGGGTTTAGAAAAACACCTTTCTGGCAGAAGCCATTCATTTATTAATGTCAGTAATAATTACTGGGATATTTTTATGAGATCTATACACTTGAAAAGTTTTAGGATGATGCCTTTTACATTACAAAGGCTACCTCCTTTATGCAGAAACTGCTGATTTATTGAGGTTAGTTGTTTCCCTTTATGTAACAGTTATATATTTTCCATTTCTGTGTAGGACAAATGAACTTTCTGTACGTGTCAATATATAAATAGCTTTTCTGTCTGTCAAATAATGTCTCACTGCTTCTGAAAACATGTACTTCCAGCATTATAGAACCATACAACAATATTTGATGGCCAAATCAGTTCATTTCTATTGAAGTCATTGTCATTATTTGTAGTCCCCTTCCTTTTCCTCCTCCTCTTCTTCTTCTGACAAAACACAAGTACTCAATATACTTAGTCACTGTTGGTTAATTTCTTACTAAAGACAAAACTGTTTTTCCTTTGGTACTAAATCTACACCAAAAGCTCCACAATTTCAGAGTTTGATTTTTAATAATACAATCTGTTTGGATGAAAATTGTACACAAGCTCCCCACCTAATGTATGACAAAGGTTAAATATCTAGCGCTGCATACATTCAAAAACCCAAACAACAACAATCCCACACTATTGAATAAGCATCTCCCTACATTAGGCTGCTGAGAAATCACACAGCTCAGTGCTGCTGGGTAGGGAGTCACTACACCTGAGATATGTGCCTTGAGTCTCTTCCTCAAAGGGAGGTGTTTGTGCTCTCTGCTTTTCATCCTCAAGTTTCTTCATCTGAAAAAGGAGAAACTAATCAGGTTAAGCTCAATATTCAGAGACAGAAGAGGTTCAGTTCCCTTTTTCCCAGATCTGGCTCTGACTCTCTTAGGCAAATGGACTGGAAACAAGTTTCTTAAAGATTGGTTGAAAACTTTGAAATACATTTCTTTTCAAATTGGTGCCAGATCTTTGGAAAGTATTTACATGCCCAAGATTCTTCAGCATATCCACAAAGCTTTCACCACTATAATTCAACATTAATCTTAATGACATTTCATTTCCTACCTTGTTTAATGTTAATAAGAAGCTCCAACACATCATGTTCTCAATTCAATGGAATGAATAACCTCTAATATATGTTTATGTTTCCTGCTGATCCATATGGTTAGTATCCTAAAACAATTATAATTCTGATAATGCTAAATGTAAAAAAAATAATTATTTTTAGCCTTCATGCTATTTAATACCTTTACAGCTTTTCCTTTAATTCCCTTTAGACTTGTTGAGTCTCATTTTTTTTCCATTTGAAGATGAGTGGCTTCTCACACAGCACCCTTCTCTGTACTTTTCTGAATATTTCTTTCGCTTAATTTTAGAAATATTAAACCTCATGGGCATTTCCATATACTTACCTATTGATTCCAATAGAAGAGGAAGAGACTTCTTAAAATTATTAGGAGTTAATCTAGATGTTAATTAATCCTACTATAGTAGTCCTCTCAAGAGTCTCCATTTAATAAGAAAATTCAGCACATCTATTAGTAAAAGACTCTGGAATTAAAGTCAACAGTCCTGGTGTCCAAAGCCCTAGATGGCACAGTAACTTTCAGGAAAGAGGAGAACAAAGAAGGACAAATAAAGAGCTACTTCTTGCAAGGAAAATAATATGCTGATTCCTTACTGCAGTGTAATTAAGTGCTCCTATAGACCTGTGATATCTTAAAGAATACTTATTTGTAATATTTTAGTGCTGGACCATAAATATCTTATTTGACAATGCACCCCTTAGGTCCTTGGGAGTAAATTGGGAGTTAAATGACGACTTTTTCAAAGATGTTTTAAATTAAATACTCCTTCAAAAACCATCACCAAACAGTTAACTTTCCTGGATTACTACAGAAGTTTTCCTTTTCTTTTTTTTTTTTAAGATGTCTTACATAGTTCTCTTCAGTATCTTCATCATGTCTCTTTGCTACTATCTCCTTCATCAAGCCTTTCTTTTCTTTTCTTTTCTTTTCTTTTCTTTTCTTTTCTTTTCTTTTCTTTTCTTTTCTTTTCTTTTCTTTTCTT